>CAXIPT010000008.1:2867959-2898712 GCA_964030475.1 Tethya wilhelma | reverse complement strand
CATGCAGTGCAACATGCACTTTTTTAGTTAAATTCACCTGAATCAGTGTCCTACTAATATTGCAAGCCCATAATGCTTTTCTGGCTAAGTAAAATAGGTATGTACATACTTACAAATCAAATAAGTGAAAAAAAAAGTAAATCCAATGTCAATAAGTGGGATGATACAGACATTTTCAATCATTTAAAAAATTAATTTAAAAAGTCACATAATTATGACTGCGCAAATTGCTATTGCTACTTTATACATATATTTGTCATTATGACTCTATTTATATAATATATGGTGATAGTAGCATTTGCTATAATGGTTTGTAGTAGCCTTTATTAATGGGTATCTGCAATTTTTTCAACTGATGGTGTTTTACTAATGCCAGCCTGTTTCAAAGAAATAGCTGAGGGCTTTGTAGGCAGTGATGAGACTGGAACCTTTTCTCTTTTACAAGTCAGTAAATTGATGTACAAGTTTGCCACACGTTTCGTGCAAAGAAAGGCTATGAAAATGAAGAATCCTTGACCACTGTTGAGGATGATGAATAGATACCATGCCCAACTTGTTCCCACGAGAATAGCTAGGAATCCAAATATCCAAGTTAGGCCAGTTGTGGAGAAAACTGCAACGTTCACATGAAAATACGATACATTGTTTTCTTTGTCCAGCTTAGCTTGTGAGCGTGATGCTTTGAACAATAGAAAGCTGACAATAGTGAAGGCTATGAAGTTGAATATCATAGAAACAGCTAGGGGGGTAATAAAAGCAATGGCAGCTGATTCAACATGGTTGATCCAACAGCTTCCCATGGAGCCATCTGGGAGTACACCATACAGTACCAGTCCTTCTGTTGTGTAGTTTACAATAACAGTAACAACTGTTATCAGAAGAGGAACACTCCAACCAACAAAGAGGTATAGTAAAAAGATCATTCTCTTTTTTTGCTCCGATGACTGTGCTTTCAGTTTAGATGCTTGGTAAAAGACACGAGTCATTTCTAGTGACATGATGCTCATCCAACTGAACTGAGAGAGGAAGAAAAAGTGAAGAAGAATTCCACTTGCGACACAAAGATCTTCTACATCTGGAAATGCTGCCACGATCGGTCCACCCAAGAGAATGAGTAAGTTTGCAATGAGAATGGCAAATGCTAGATTCATAACTATCTTGCTTGGTAGAGTGCGCAGTTCCTTGAAGATGATGTATGTGATTAGTACCAATGTACTTCCAATTACAGAAAGGGAACAACCAATGTATGTCAATATGAAATAAGCTTCAGGATAACTATAGAATAGAAGTGTAACATTGGGCCCTTCTATGATTCCTGTATCATCAAAGTCAACACATATCACAGGCTCTCCATCAGATGTATTAAACAGTATCTCAAACACTTCACCTTGGTAGAGGATTGTACTTGAATTTAAATAAGTGAAAGTGTCAATAGATGTTGATAGGTTCAGGAAGCTTCCATTAATGCACTCACTCATGACCTCGGAGCAACTTCCAATACTCCTACTATCACATAAGAGGGTTTGACGGCACATCTGTGTGAATGGGTCATACACTTGAGACTCTGGACAGGTGACAGTAATATTTGTGGATACAACTTTAGATCTGACAACAATTTGACCAGATCCAAAAATGTCAAGAGTTGCACTAAATGGAAATGGTGGTGTTTGAATAGCTTCAAATCCTGGTATTATTTGAAAACAGTAGACATCTAAACCATTGCATAGAGCACAGTACTGATTACGAAAAGGAAACTCATATCCAAACACAAGTTGTTGGACAACATCTTCGTTGCAGAGAGTTTGATATTCATTGTATTCATCGAATGTGATGTCTGTCAGATTCTTAACTACATCAAAGGGCAAGCATCCAGCATTTGAAGGGAAACATGTCCGCAATCCAACAGTACCAGGTGGAGGTTGGAAGCTCACTGATGGTGGCCTAAAACGTTGACGATGACAGTACTGTAGCAGTACTTCTTCAGTTACGACAAACGTATCATTTTGTTTTATTAAAACTTGTAGTTCATAATCACAACTTAGGTCATATCCCCAAACAGAGACATCTAGCACTCCATTACAAGCTGCACAAAACTCATTCCGATAGACAAACCCTGTGGCTGTATCAGTCACTGGTGGCAGTTCACGGTCATGTCGATCTCGAACACACATGTTCTCTACTTCAGCATCAAGCCAATCAGGAGGACACTCGGCAACCATTGAATAATAGCGTGGATTTATTTCAGAAATTGAAACACTATGGCACTGAAATGGTGGATATGGTCCTGGTACTGTTGGTGACCTTGTACTGCTACACTGCTCACTCCATCCTGGACAACAGTCTTTGTAAATTTGACAGTCAGAATCACAACCACAATACTCATCAACTCTACATGAGAAAGAACAGGTCATACACACTGGGATTGGTTCTTGCTCTGGAGGTGGAGGCAGAGGTATCGGTGGTGGTGGTGGTGGAGTCAAGACTTGAAGTGTCGGTGAGTCAGTTACTAGTTGAGAAGATGAGAGTCCTACCAGGTACATTGCAATGTACAGACTGGTGAAAACTTCTTGCCACGAAAGCATCTTATTTTTATCTAACGTCTTTCTTTTGTTATACAAGTCTTCATATATGAATTACAAGTATGCAATCATTAATATACAATCATCTGGAAAATTGCTTCCGTTTCAACTTAATTCCTTTTATGTGGGCACTTCAATCAAAGTGCAGTCACCTGGTAACCTCAGTAAACTTAATTAACTTCCTTAGTGACCGTGACTGGCAATTACAATGCAATTATCTACGTCTACATCCTGACCTTAGTCACCATTACTGACAGTACTGCTACCGGGAAAAGATGATTTAGGGTCCACAGTACTAGGATCATGTTGACAAATTCAGGAAGCTTCAATTATGCACTCATTCATGATCTAAGAAAGAACTTTTGAATCCAATACTCACTACTCAGGCCTGCTATAATAAGTTTTGATGGCACATAAGTTCAGCAATATGTGAATAGGTCATACTGACTCAGAGTCAATTCACCTTATTGAAATCATAATGACTCTGGACAAACAACTGGGTTTCCACAACCACTCCTAGGTGATCACTGTAGATTAGTAGTGTTGCAGATGCATGCATGATTGTATTTATGACTTAAGAATTCTTGCACTACTTCAGATCTGGTAAACTGAAAAATGTTAAAATCATTGATCATTACATTAAGCAGAGTAAGAGGATTGTTATTTTCGAACCCAAAATGGCACCATGAAACTATAATAATTGCTAATAAGGATTCCTCAGATACATATTTATTGATTTAATGTTCCATTTCATTATTTTTCCTCAGCATAAAAATAAAGCTTTATATACTAGCTCATCATGCCTATATACTGGCCTAGGCATCCCAGGCCAGCACACTATATAGCTACATAGCAGACTGTACGTCTTTCTCATAATTATGGACAACATACAGAGGTATACTGTACTTGATCATAATATATTAGTTCTAATTTGTGTTCATGCAATCAGAGGAGGTATTTTGACAGTCATACAACACACTATAGGAGCTAGCTTTACATTCTGAAAGATAAAATCCACTCATAAAATTAACAATGATGCCATCTCAACTTGATACATCCAAGGCTGTCTGTCTTACCATGTGCATGATGTTCAATTACATGACTGGTACAAGTTCAATACAACCTGCAATCAATGTTGTTATTGGAAGTTTGTAAAGTCATGTATTGAAAAAAATATTTACATTGAACACGCCCTTATCATCCCACTGACTTGAATTAATTGGCATTGACTTTGATCTCCATCGACCCATGCATGACCCACTCTGTGTAGATTGTTAGCCTTGTAATCTAAGCCAGGCCCTTCCTGCATTGCTTATTGCATACAATGACATGTGTACTAACCTATCGTAGTTGTCACTGACTTGTAAGATTTAATCTGTAGGCATGTACCTACAACCCTCCTCTATGCAATCTCCTTAAAATTGCTTGGCATTGGTAGGTACGTTTAGTGCATGAGGGAATATTTCAGAACTAACGATTTTTTTCAACAGCAGCCTATTATAAAGATTCTCCTATAAAACTCTTTGGGCAATAATATTATAACAAACTGGAAATAAAAAAGAATAAGTTGTATAATTAATGTACATTTAAAGCGATGTTTTTGTTTCATTACCATTAACAAAAGATGTTTTAGGGCTTAATCCACCCTTCATTACAAGAGCGGAAGATTTGGTGCTTAATGTTGATGGACGCCCAGTTACCTTCTTTGGCTTTATCTTCTCAAGATACAGCTTTGCCACTCTCTTAGTGCACAGAAAGGCCAGAAACACAATGAACCCTTGAATGCTGTTTAGGATGATGAAGGGGTACCAAGACCAGCTGGTCCTTGCAAGAATAGCTAAGAATCCAAATATCCATGTCAGTCCAGATGTTGAGAACACAGCAAAGTGTACACGGAACAGAGATACATTGCCACCCTTGTCCAATTTAGCTTGTGAGCATGATGCCTTGCATAATAAGATGCTAACGATGATAAAGGTGATACAATTGAATATTAGTGACACAGCAAGTGGGGTTACAAAAGCAATGGCAGCCGATTCAAGGTGGTTAATCCAACAGCTTCCCCTGGAACCATCTGGGAGTACACCATACATTACTAGTCCTTCTGTTGTGTAGTTCACAATAATAGTAACAACTGTTATCAGAAGAGGAACACTCCAACCAACAATGAGATAGAGTGAAAGTAAGATACATTTGCTTTTGGATGAATCCACAGCTTTCATTTGACTAGCTCGATAAAATACTCTGACCATTTCTAGTGACATGATGCTCATCCAACTGAACTGAGAGAGGAAGAAAAAGTGAAGAAGAATTCCACTTGTGACACAAAGACCCACAACATCTGGAAATGCTGCAACAATCGGTCCACCCAAGAGAATGAGTAAATTTGCAATGATGATGGCAAATGATAGATTCATCAATATCTTGCTGGGCAGTGTACGTAGTTCTTTGAAGATGGTGTATGTGATTAGTACCAATGTACTCCCAATCACAGATAGGGAACAGCCAATGTACGTCAATATGAAAAAGGCTTGAGGATAGCTGTAATAGTCAACTGTCGTGTTGGCTACTTCAGTTCCATTACGAGAAAAGTTCACACATATCACTGGATCTCCCTCTGATGTGTTGAACTCGATTGCATACACCTCCTGATTGTAGACTATTGTACTGGAGTTTAAATACTCAAATGAATCTCCAGACCTTGCCAGATTCACTAGGCTGCCTTCACATTCCCTTGTGCTGTTGATACACTGAGCTCTAAGGCTGACACCATCACATAACAGAGTTTGACGACATGTTTCAGCAACAGGATCATAAACCTCTGATGGCAAACAAGTGACAGTAATGTTGACAGTGAGGACTTCAGAATATATGATAATTTGCCCATCACCAAATATGTCAAGGGTTGCACTGAAAGGTATAGGACCATCTGGTAGTGGTGGTCTGTTCCCTTCTGTAATTAACTCAGAAACACAGTTGGGATCTAAAACATTGTTACATGAAGCACAGGCTACATTGCGATAAAGTACTGATTCATTGTTGGCTACAGGCTGTTGAACGACATCATTTCTGCACCTGTTCTGGAGGTTCTCATATTCTATTTGACTAATTTCTCTATCAATTTGATTCAGAGGTAGGCATTCAGAAATCAGTGAGGGAATACAAAGCCGTGGTTCCACAATATCAAGCAGAGGTTGGCTACTCTCAAATGGACTTGTGAACCGTTCAATAGAACAATACTGGATCAAAATATCTGTGCTCAAAGGAATTGAGGGATTTTCTTGCACATATGTTAGTAATTCTTGATCACAACTGATTTCATATCCCCAGAAAGCAACATCTAACACACTATTACAAGCTGCACAAAATTCGTTTCGATAGACGAATCCTGTCGTTGTATCAGTCACCGGTGGCAGCTCAATGTCATTTTGAACACAGCTACTTTCTACTTCAGTATCAACCCAATCTGGAGGACACTCAGCAACCATCCAAAAATACTCGGGTGTGATGAGGCCAGATACTGAGGTACTTTGACACTGGAATGGTGGATATGGTGCTAATACAGTTGGTGGAGTCGAGTCATATCCTTGACAACAGTCCTTAAAGATTTGACAATCAGCATCACTGCTACATATGTTGGTTGTGCAGAGCAGTGGAGTGGCAGTTACATCCATTGAAGCCACATTGGTGATCTGATCTTGGGCTGTTATAAACAGCACAGCTGCAATCAACAAGGCCTTTGAACACAACATAGCTATAATAGAGGTCACTAATCTAGCAGAGGGTGTTGCCAGAGTATCTTATTAGGAGAATGATAATCATTGATGAACATTGCAGCTCTCAGTCTGTGAATGTCATTGTTTCTATTTTACTGTAATAAGCTTAATTGTAACAGGATGTAAATTGAACAGGAAGTGACTGAGTATGACTGTGTGATGCATTTTGTAGTATGGCAAGAGAAGATTGAAAAGACAATTAAATTATATCAGTGTTTAACTCAAGGGATGTTATTAATGATTATAAATGAGGTTATATACAGCTGTTCAAATAATAAAATTATTAATGTTTTGTCTAGGTTTTAAAGCAGGTAAAATTAAAGGCTATCTTATAGATGGAATGGTTCATTATACCAGCTGTATTGCATTATGCTATAGTCCAGAGCCGTGAATCTATATTAATTTTGCTTTTGAAGAGGTGGAAGAGTTACCACAAAAGATGTTTTTGAATTATTAGAACTTGAACCACCCTTTATACTAGTAGCTGATGATTTGGTACTTGATATTGATGGATGTCCTGTTTTCTTCTTTGGGTTTATCTTCTCAAGATAGAGCCTAGCCACTTTCTTGGTGCACAGAAAGGCCAGAAACACAATGAATCCTTGAAAGCTGTTAAGGATGATGAACGGATACCAAGACCAGCTGGTCCTAGCGAGAATGGCTAAGAATCCAAATATCCATGTCAGTCCAGATGTTGAGAACACAGCAAAGTGTACACGTAAAAGAGATTTGTTTCCACCTTTGTCTAGTTTTGCTTGTGACCGTATTGCTGTACACAAAAAAATACTAACAAAAATGAATGTTATTAGGTTAAATAGAAGTGACACAGCTAGAGGGGTAATAAAAGCAATGACAGCCGATTCAAGGTGGTTGATCCAACAGCTTCCCCTGGAGCCATCTGGGAGTACACCATACAGTACCAGTCCTTCTGTTGTGTAGTTCACAATAATAGTAACAACTGTTATCAGAAGAGGAACACTCCAACCAACAATGAGATAGAGTGAAAGTAAAATGTACTTTCTTTTGGATGAATCTACAGCTTTCATTTGACTAGCTCGATAAAATACTCGGACCATTTCTAGTGACATGATGCTCATCCAACTGAACTGAGAGAGGAAGAAGAAGTGAAGAAGAATTCCACTTGCGACACAAAGACCCACAACATCTGGAAATGCTGCCACAATCGGTCCACCCAAGAGAATGAGTAAATTTGCAATGATGATGGCAAATGATAGATTCATCAATATCTTGCTGGGCAGTGTACGTAGTTCTTTGAAGATGGTGTATGTGATTAGTACCAATGTACTCCCAATCACAGATAGGGAACAGCCAATGTATGTCAATATAAAAAAGGCTTGAGGATAGCTGTAATAGTCAACTGTCGTGTTGGCTACTTCAGTTCCATTACGAGAAAAGTTCACACATATCACTGGATCTCCCTCTGATGTGTTGAACTCAATTGCATACACCTCATCGTTATAAATGATTGCACTGGAGTTTAAATACTCAAATGAATCTTCGGACCTTGCCAGATTCACTAGGTTGCCTTCACATTCCCTTGTACTGTTGATACACTGAGCTCTAAGGCTGACACCATCACATAACAGAGTTTGACGACATGTTTTAGCAACAAGATCATAAACCTCTGATGGCAAACAAGTGACAGTAATGTTGACAGTGAGGACTTCAGAATGTATGATAATTTGTCCGTCACCAATAATGTCAAGGGTTGCACTGAAAGGTACAAAACCATCAGGTATTAGACCAGGTCCTATACCAGAAGCTGTTAATTTTTCAAAACATGCTGTATCTGAAACATTATTACATGTAGCACAATCTTTATTGCGGTAAATTGAGGGGCTCTTGTCACTGTTTACTAGCTGTTGAAACACATCACTACTACAGCTTTCATTAAGCTTGTGGTATTCTGTCTGATTAATGTCTCTTTCAATTTGTTCCAGTGGTAGGCATTCAGAAATTGACGGGAAGCATGTTCGTGCTTCTAAAATACTAGGCTCACTCAGCAATGGAATTGTGAAGTGTATGATGAAACAATACTCGGCCAAAACAGCTGCACTCAATTCTGATGATGGATTGTTTTGAATGTACGTCAGTAATTGAAGATTACAAGTTAAGTTATATCCCCAAAGAGCAGCATCCAATACTCCATTACAGGCCGCACAAAATTCATTCCGATAAACAAACCCTGTCATTGTATCAGTCACTGGTGGTAGTTCAGTATCACTTTGAATGCATTTCCTTTCTATCTCAGGATCAGGCCAATATGCAGGCAGGCACTCGGCCACCATCCAATAATACTCTGGGCTGACAGGGAGTGTTGAAACTGATATGCTTCGACACTGAAATGGTGGATAGGGTTCTTGTACAGTTGGTGAACTCGAATTAAATTCCGGGCAGCAGTCTCTGAAGATTTGACAGTCAGTATCACTACCACAAGTGCCCATGCAGATCTGTGATTGGGGTGGTGGTAGAGGCATGTCTGTAACTGGTACCTTAGGCCTCTTTGACTGAGCTAGAACAACATTATGATCTTGGACTACTGTTAATACTGTAGCAATTAATAAAGCTTTTAAACACACAGCTTTAGAAGTTTCAGCCATAATATTCATGTTCATCTAACAGCCTATAGCAAGTAAGACTATATTCCAAGCCAGAATTTTTTTGTGTATGCTTGTAGATTTATTGTAATTGGAATCCCAGAACAATGATATCATGAGAATGTGTGCACCAGCGCAGCTGTGGGATCAGGATTATATTACATGCACTTAGTATTCTCTTTCTCACTTGACACTCAACTTCATAATAATATTACTATAGTTTAGATTGATCTTGATGATACATGCAGTGGAGTGCACAGTGTATATGCATGACAAAATAGCTATTAAGCTATAGTTACCAATGGTAGTAACATCATCTGTATTTTATATCTATAATTATATACTATCCCATTCAATTAACTTGCATGTGTTATACGAACCTAATATTCAAGAATCCTTGCTGGTTGAGAGCTTGAATCTTTTTGATACTGAGGACAGCTTGAAAGAAGTGTGTTTTGAATCAACTTGATCCATCTTACATGTGCACAAATTGACATAAAGTTTTCCAATGCGTTTTGTACACAAGAAGGCTAAGAAGATGATCATTCCTTGAATACTGTTTAGAACAATGAACGGATACCATGCCCAGGCTGTTCTTTTGAGAATAGCCAAAAATCCAAATATCCAAGAAAGGCCAGATACAGAGAAGACGGCCAGCATTATCCTAAGGTACTGACGGGTAGAAGAATTGCCTTCATTGCTCACTTTAGCTTGTGAACGAGATGCTCTGCATATTAAAACACTGATTATAGCAAATGCTACACAATCAAATATAGTAGATCCACTGAGGGGAGTTACAAAGAGAGCAATTGCTGATTCAAAGTGGTTGATCCAACAGCTTCCCCTGGAGCCATCTGGGAGTACACCATACAGTACCAGTCCTTCTGTTGTGTAGTTCACAACAATAGTAGCAACTGTTATCAGAAGAGGAACACTCCAACCAACAAAGAGGTATATCAGCAATAACATGTTCTTTCGTTTTTTAGATTCTTCCATTTTCAATCTTTCCGCTCGATAGAAAGTACGCACCATTTCTGAAAGCATTAGATTCATCCAACTAAACTGAGAGAGTAAAAAGAAATGAAGGAGTATACCAACAACAGCACACATTTCAACTACATTTGGAAAGGCTGCCACAACTGGTCCACCTAACAGAATCAAGAGATTGCTAACTAGAATGGAGGCAGTTAGATTCATGAGTATCTTGCTCGGTAGGGTCCGAAGATCCTTGAAGATACTGTATGTCAAAAGTACTAGTGTACATCCCATGACTGAAAGAGAGCAACCAATGTATGTCAGTACAAAGAATGCCTGTGGATAAGAGAAGAAGGTGATAGTACTGTTCACTTCCTGTGTTCCGTTTCGACTAAAGTTGATACAGATCACTGGGTTGCCTTCAGATGTATTGAACTGAATAGTGTGGATTTCATTGTTGAATAGAATGGTGTTTGTGCCATTGAGAAGGATAAAGATGTCAGCATTGGTGAGGTCTATCAAGGAACCATTGCATGTAGTTCCAATATCAGTGGTGCCATTCCGTGTAAACATTGCTGTACTGTTTTGAAAGAGTATTGTTTGACGACACATCATCAAAATTGGATCAAACACCTCTGTTTCAGAACAAGTGACTGATACAACTCTAGTGACAACTTCAGATGATGTAGTCACTTGTCCACTTCCAAGGATATCCAACACAAGACTGAAGGTAAATTCAGGTGGTTGATCCATCGGACACAAAGGAAAAAAGCAACCTTGTTCAGCAAAAGTAAGTCCATTGCACCATGCACATTCTTGGTTACGATAGAGCACCGGTGGCTCACTAGTACTGCCTATCTCCACAACCAAATTCTGCAAGATACCACCTATGCATTGCTCACTCAACACTTGATAAAGTGTCATATTCCATTCCATATTTGTTACGCTTTCAAGAGCTCTCACATCAAGGCATGTGTCAATGAAAGGATAACATGCTCTAGGATTTGGTATCAGTGACATGTTAATAATGGGACGTATAAACCGCCCCACTGTGCAGTACTCACTAAGTGTACTTTGGGTTACCATAAAGTCAGTGTTGTTTTCTACAATCATTTCAAGTTCTTCCTGACAAAAGAGGTTGTATCTCCACAAGATAGCCGAGTCCAAATCCACTCCATTACACATTGCACAGTACTCATTTCTGTACACAAAACCTGTCAATCTATCTGTAATGGGAGGCAAGCTACTTTGTCCTTGGATACAATTTCTTTCAACTTCATTAACAATTTCTCTTGGATTCATTGCAATCCATGTTTCTGAGCACTCTGACGCCATCCAGTAGTAGCTGCAGATGTCACTGCCATTGCCGAGGTAAGTACTTTGACAACGAAATGAAGGATAGGTAGAGGTGTTGTATTCAGTGAGGCATGTTGGAGAAACTGTTTGACAACAGTCCCTGTAAATCACACAGTCAGAGTCACATTGACAGTTGATATTATTTGGGATAGAGCAAGAAGAACCACAGTAGACACACTCCAATGGTGGCTCAGCTGGCATTGCTGCTACATGTAGGTCAGCCACCAGGATTGCACTCCAGAGAGTAAAATGGAATAGACTACTAAGACTAAGTTTCATTGCAGTAAACTGCCTTTAGCGTCCGCAAGTACAGCTGACATAAATTGAAACTTCACACTTCTCTTTAGTTGTGTAGTGTTGATGAGGTAATGGGTGGATGTTCAAATTTCGCGGGCTAATAAATGTCTGTGTTAATTAGTGCGGGCGCGAATGTTTTCAATGATAAGCCAACAAAAGCATAACAAAAGCAAAGGTAGCTAAAAACCATAAAAAAATTAATGAGCAACAATAGTATAAGATATCTACTTGTCAACTAGCTACTGATATCATCTAGGAGTTCATCTAGGAAATTTTCCTTCTTCTTGGCTTTTTCAATGACCAAACACCGATGCTCACAAATAGCAACCAGACCTCTTCGTCTATTCTCTTCACTTTCTCTCATTGTCTCCTTAAATGCTATCAATGCTTCATCTAGCTTTCCTTCCAAACGTAATAACTCAGCACACAAAAGCTTCTGTTCACACATCCTCATGCAAGGAAGAAAGAGGTTCAACTTGGCCAGGGCTTCAAACTGTGCCCTTGCCTTTTGTATTTCCTCTTGTTTGAGAGAAGGAGGTGCAGATCCCAATTCTGGAGCCGAGTCAAAAGACATGTGAAGGTAGAATGCTGCCAGGGAAAGGTGTACCGTGGGTCGACAACAGACATACGTATCTTCTTCAAAGTTTTGCAATGCACCGATGTACAAGGATTCGATTTCGGGCCTTCGATGTGGTTGAGTAGCTGACAGAACTTTGGCCTCTCTGAGCTGTAACTTAGCAACATCGTAACCTCTAGTCAGTGACAGCAAATCTCGGGCTTTGTCTGAGTTTTCAATGGCCTTTGCTTTGTCACCTCTTCTGAGATAAATCTGAGCCAAGCGTAAGCGAACCCTCCCTTCTAGTATGTTGGTGTTCTGAATTGACGAATCACGACACATATCAAGAGCAGGCATCAGGCTCTTATCAAGGCATTTGCTGTGGTCTGATTCTTTACAACCATGGACAAACACACAGTTCTCAGACTCAAACCATTTCCCAACAATATCCCATTCTAGGCATGGACTATTTTGGAGACGGCCAGTAATGGTGGCTAATTTATCGTACTCTCCTTCACCATAATAGCTCCACATGGCCTTTTCAACTTTCTTAAACTTGCTACTAGTAAGATCACCCTGTACCTCAATGAATGACGGAGGAACACTCGGAGATACAGACCAAGCACTCGATGTTGTTTCACACAAGGCACTCACCAGTGCTGCTTCTGCTTCAGAGAGCTGAGGCCATATGGTACAAAACAAATCCTCATGGCCTAAATGTTCTCTGGCGACCATAAGGCTGGCTAGAAATTTCCTACATGCTGACATAGGCTTCTTCTCAAGAAAAATCAGGAGTTCGTTTGCTTTCTGCGTGTTTGTGGGTTTCTTTGCTAAGGAGCCAACCTCTTCAGAGCTCATGAAGTTCAGATCGGGATGTATCAGGGATGGGAGGAGACTGGTGAAATTGAGACATTGTTGAATCTGTGTTGAGTGTCGTAGAATGAGTGTTTTGATGTTTTGTGACTTCTTTATGACTGGAGGCACGGCTAGGTTGTGTAATTGTAAATTTGAAGAATTGGTAGCTGGATGATTTGACGGATGACAGTTACTTGATTGGAAATCAGTAGAAAATATTGTTGGGGCTTGTGGCTGTTGAACTTCTGTACATACTTGACTACATTGCCCAAGTTGGTGTGATGGTTCTGGATAGTTCTCTTCACGTGAAGGCAAGGTGAAGATTGGTGTATGTTCAGCTAAATAAGAATAAATTGAGTTAAGATTAATCATTATCAGTACAAAAGAAGATTTCCTTACAGAATTGTGGGACAATTTTCCTTTTCTTGCTGAATGGCTCCATCTTGGACTGGTAAACGTCGTTGTAAATGCACATATGCGCATGCGCACTCTACACATGTCCGGAATTCCGGAAATGGGCGGGCGGGCGTGCGCGTATCATCTGGTGGGCGTATCTCAACTTTTGTTATTATCAGAAAATTATAACTCACACATTGTTAGATAATCATACTACAGATCTATAGACTCACGTAACCTCTATTATCTATGCTATAATTTACAAATTCTAAGCTTGCACATCACACACTACAGTTCAGTCTTTCCTGCACTGCCAGAGAGGGAGTTTACAGGATCGTAGGGGATCTCAAACATAAACCCACGACTAAACATGAAGTAGATTATCAAACATCCAAAAAAAGCTGCACTGCCAAAATTCATGAACATTCCATAACCACGTTGATCAGGATAACCTAGTATGAAGAGGATCCGTCCAATTACAAACACCACCGTGTAGAGTGGAACCAGCTTCATCTCAGTCGAATCCAGAAAGGTTATTAGGGTAATCACAATTCCAACGTAGATCAGATATTGTTCGAGTGTATTTGCCAAGATACCTTTCTGGGCAGCAATTTTACTTTGGTCTGAAGACAGAGGGTGAGTCTTAGTTTTCCCTCTCATTTTTCCAACCTGGAAGATGGTGTACTGAAGGAGGAGCACAGTTGGGAAAATACATCGAAGTGTATACTTCAGCTTGTCAGTGAAGTCATTGCTGCTAGGAGTTGGAATGAAGGGAAAGTAGTAGTATCCTCCATAAAGGATTACAGAGAGAGCTGTCACAGCAAATCCAATGATTTTTAGAAGCACCATGTTTTGATATCAAGGTCACCTGGTGGCTTGCAAAATTTTTGCTGACTGTAGCTGTAGCTCGCGAACCATGCTCCAATTCGCGAACGAATCAAGCACGCGATCGACCCTGTACCTATTTTTCGTCAGCCAAGTTTCCGATGTGCAGCTAGCTAGCCAGGCTGGCTGTAATAGGAAAGCAGCTTGTCAATTGCGAAGTGTTCAACTTTGAAAAACTGTGGTGTAACGAAGAACTCCAGATCCCTCTTCCCTTCCATAGAGACGGTCACTGACACTTGCCCAAGGCCGGGCGAACTACTTTTAGTCTGACCCCTGTGCTGACTTGAACATACAAAATGGCGGACCAAGGGTCCGTGTTACTGAGCTCTCTTGGGGAAGCTTTCGGTGACGTCCTTAAGAAAGATATTGAGAGAGAGGAACTAGAAGAGTAAGTAACCGTATCCTCTAGTAGCATAGTGATGGATGTAATTTTAGTATGTTTCCTATAAACTGTATTCAGCAAAAAGAAAGACAAGGACCAGAAGCAAAAGAAGGCAAAAAAATCCAAAAAGAAGGATGACAAGAAAGAGGATAAGGTAATTGTTGTTAATTTGCTGCCGCTGATTTCCATGGGGTGCTCACTCGTTTTACGTGTGTGTGTGTGTGTGTGTGTGTGTGTGTGTGTGTGAAACTGCGATCTAAAGCGTTAGTTTTTGTCCACAAAGAGAGCTCGATAACTCCATTGCTTGTTGAACAATTACGTTTATCTCATTTTGATTGCTATCTCAAACAGCACCATTGTCAGTGT
Source organism: Tethya wilhelma (assembly GCA_964030475.1). Lineage (NCBI taxonomy): Eukaryota > Metazoa > Porifera > Demospongiae > Tethyida > Tethyidae > Tethya > Tethya wilhelma. The sequence goes on along the minus strand of CAXIPT010000008.1, from coordinate 2,883,671 downwards.
CAGTAACCATCCCTTATCGAGGTGAAATGTAAAACTGTCTGGTTGTGTTTAATTTCATGTTTCGTACAGAAACCGAAACGAGAAATGGAAGAAAAGCATGTTGTTCGTGAAGGAAAGAACTCTTTTCTCACCCACCCCAACGCTTCAGCCTTCTCTGTGTTCTCTCACATCCGTCACCTGGTCCTCCAGACCAAGCTCTGTGAGACGTACAACTCGAGGATCAGCTTGGACAGTGGAGTGGAGAGTGAGGAGGAGGAAGAAGAAGACAGTGAAAAGGATGACTCCAAGAAGATGCCTGTTGTGGTGGGTATAGGAGTGAAGGGAGTGTTCACTATCATTCAAGAGATATGGCGAACTCATCCTGAGCTTTGTTTGAGAGCTTTGAGAGAGTTTTTGAACATTCTTCAAGGTCAAAAACCAGCTGGACTCAAGAATGAGCCAAAGGAGACAACAGGTACCCACAGTGTGATGTGACTGATGTATATGTGTTATTGTCCTGTACATAATGTAATTGTGCACATGTTCTTGTGCATTGTTGTCACAAAGGGTGATCATTCACACATCAGAACATCTTTCATTGAACATGCTCTCACACTTTCAGACTCTCTGTTCGAGCTCCTGATGCAGATGGTCACTGAACCAGTGTCCTCTGAGAACCAGCTGGCAGTTGACCTCTCTAGCGTGGCTAGTGCCTGCCTCCTCAGTCTGGTGGTTGCCCTTGGAGACACTGGGAAGATGCTCTCTGCTGTGGCTGCGATGCTTACAGCCCCCTCTGAGTATAGTGTGGGCACAGTACAGGTGTGTGTGTGTGTGTGTGTGTGTGTGTGTGTGTCCTAAATACACATGACCTTTTGTACATGTTTCTAATTAAATATCACCAACTAGATTCCTCAAATCTTCTACACCCTTCAATCCTCTGTGCAAGCTGTTCTCATTGGTGCAGTAGTGGATATAGAATGGCCTGAACAGGGGGTCCCATCAAAGAGCCTCGTTGAACGTTGGCCCCTCAGTTTTGAAGGGGGAGACAAGGAACCCCCTGAAGAGAAGTCAGGGGGCTCTGAATCAGCTGCAATCGCTAGTGATGGAAAATACCTCTACATCCACGGAGCCTTTGGACTAGTGAAAGCTGGGTCTGGGTATGGCAACACAAAGAAGGTTTGCCACTTCTCTGTACATGGCGTATCTTGTTTAATTACGTCATAGTCGTCTCAGGACTGCATTTGTGTAACATAATAATGATTGTATTCATAATGAGTCGCGTCTCACAAAGAACTATGGTATGTGTTGCAGTCCTATGAATATCAAGACTACAGTAACACCCACAGTGGCTACTCACCATAACCCTACTTGTAGAACATGATGGTTTCCTGAAAGCATTCTAAATTGAAAGCACATGATATTGTACTTTTCCAGGGTCTTGTGTACAAAGCTCTGAAAGATTTTCATGTTGGTGAGAAAGGATGGCTTGGCTACTCATCTGGCAAGCTCTATTACTTCCCTCTGGGTGAAGGGGCGGATACCATCACCATCATTGACTCTGACAGCCTCTCTGTGGAAGGAACTCTCGAACTAGATGTTAGAATGGCCTGAACAGGGGGTCCCATCAAAGAGCCTCGTTGAACGTTGGCCCCTCAGTTTTGAAGGGGGAAACAAGGAACCCCCTGAAGAGAAGTCGGGGGGCTCTGAATCAGCTGCAATTGCTAGTGATGGAAAATACCTCTACGTCCATGGAGCCTTTGGACTAGTGAAAGCTGGGTCTGGATATGGCAACACAAAGAAGGTTTGCCACCTCTCTGTGCACGGTGTATCTTGTTTCATTACGTCATAGTCGTCTCTGGACTGCGTTTGTGTAACATAATAATGATTGTATTCATAATGAGTCACTTCTCACAAAGAACTATGGTATGTGTTGCAGTCCTATGAATATCAAGACTACAGTAACACCCACAGTTGCTACTCACCATAACCCTACTTGTAGAACATGATGGTTTCGTGAAAGCATTCTAAATTGAAAGCACATGATATTGTACTTTTCCAGGGTCTTGTGTACAAAGCTCTGAAAGATTTTCATGTTGGTGAGAAAGGATGGCTTGGCTACTCATCAGGCAAGCTCTATTACTTCCCTCTGGGTGAAGGGGCGGATACCATCACCATCATTGACTCGGACAGCCTCTCTGTGGAAGGAACTCTCGAACTAGATGGTGTGTGTGTGTGTGTGTGTGTGTGTGTGTACACTTTGTTTCTATTCTGACATTAGCTACTGCGTAGGTAATGGGAGGTAGTCCTACTTCAATTAGAGATTTTCTTCTATGAAATCACTCAGTGTAATCTGTTTGTTTCTTTCCCCTGGCAGCTGACTCACTTGGTCCCCAGTGCCTGTTTGCTGACAGTGAAGGACTGGGTCAGATCAAGGCTAAAAAGGAGGTATGTAGCACACACTGTTTATGCATTCTTGTTGAGTAGGAAGAAGAGGCTCTCTGTCATTGTAAACAATGGTTTTCTTTCAGGGTGGTTTTGTGATTCGAAAGTTCACTACTCTTTGCTCCCCTCTGGCCTGTGTTGAAGAGAAGAGCCTCCAGCTGTCCCAGAAGAGTGTGCTAGTGATGGGCAGAGCCAAGTATGACTCACAGACGACTCTCCATACAATGTGTAGGTTTGAATGAGTGCATGTGAAACAATATTGCATGTCCTTACTTTTAGGGTCCCTATTTAAATACTTTCACTTTCCAACTGATACAGAAGTAAATTTCGATCAATGTGCAATGATTAATTTGGGCACTATTTGTTGTTGCTTAATACAGACCAAGACAGTTTGGATCAAGCTATGAGTGTCATGGCTTCAAGGAACTTTGCTGCTATCCAGACCTCCAGTGGAAAGGTTTGTGTACAGCACACGTAGGTACTATACATGCTGCAATACATGCACTATATGTACATTTAATACTGTGATTTGCTATGTACTTACTTACTACAGTAGAACCTCGATTATCCAAACCTCGCTTATCCGAACAGAGTTGGAAGACCAAATTAGAACAAATCCGAATGGACACTGCCCTCTTTTCGAGCTTGAGGCTTACGTAATCGTGCACACGGTCGCTATTATTCAAGTTTGATCAAAGAAAAAACAATCTACCAGTGTTCTGAGATGTTAAAGTGCTAGTAAAACTATCATGGCTACTGCTAGAGCGGCAAAAACAAGCGTAATTTTATTGCTTCAGTTATCCGAACAAATTTGGTTTTCTGAACGCTTGAAGTTAGGCTGTGTCCCAAGGTGTTCGGACAATTGAGGTTCTACTGTAGCAGGAAAACTTTCACAGACCAAACACATAATTTATACAATTTCATACTACAAGCAGTGTGGAATATACAGATACAGATCTTTTCCCACTACACACGCACACACACACACACACACACACACACACACACACACACCGCCCCCAGCTTCTCTACACCGGCAGTGGGCTGGTGTTTGGGATCTCCTCCAAAGACATCCCTCAGGGAGAGTGGAAGCTCCTGGAGCTGCCCGACAAGAACGTGAAGGTGGAGCACTGCTCCTGTGACAATGGAGGCACCTTCTGTCTCATCGTATCAGACAAAGGAACAGTCTATTTTGGAGGACTCAATAAGAAAGGAGAGGCTGGGGAGGCAGGTGAGTGAGCTGGGCATCATTAGTACTCTGGCCTGAGTATCTAGCATTGACTCACTAAAGCCTAAAAGGCTAGCCAAGCATTCATCAAGTCACCATTTATGTGTTGATCAAAGTAGTCCCACTCTTCCAGTATTTTCCTCTTAGAACCAGATTGTGTGTTCAACTCACAAGATTTTGTTACCCTTTACGGTATCGTAGAAGTACATGTGCAGCTCAGTTGTGTAATTACTGGTGCTTCCTAATCCTCTCTCTCTCTCTCTCTCTCTCTCTCTCTCTCTCTCTCTCCAGTTGCTGGTCGTCAGCAGCCCAAGCCCATGAAGCTGAAGCGTATTGCCAAACTGAAGGACCATCAGATTGCCCGCACTGCCTGTGGCTCTCACGCCACTGCCATGATCTCCAAGGATGGGAAGCTGTTCATGTTTGGAAACCTAGAGGATGACATCACTGACAAATCAACAGGTGAGGACATTCAAATAGTGCTTATTGTTTTGACGACCTTTACCAAGCAATGCTATCATATGAGTGAGAGTATATTCCTGATTCCTTGCCCAGGTGTTGTGACGGACCTCCTTGGTGTGCCTGTGAGTCAGGTGTGCATGGGCCGCTCCCACACCTCTGTCCTCACCCAGCACGGCACCGTCTTCACCTTCGGGAGCAACACCTACGGACAGTGTGGAAGGAACTTTGTCCCTGCCAAGTTTGATGCAGCAGGTGAGTGGGGTGGTCACTTAGAACTAGGAGGGAACTGATCGTTTGGTGTGTGGGAATGGATGGGCTACTGTAATGGTTATAGAACTTGTAAATAGCCATCAGAATCGTGAAACAAGTTTTGCTTATTTGGCAAATAGACATATTTCAAACTGCCTGTTAGGAAAGTGTGTGTTAGAAATATTGCTGAGCAGCTGTATTTGACTCCCATATTGATAGTGTAAATCCTAAGTAAGTCATTTCCTGTCAATTGTCTCACCCTTGTCCAGCTGTGGAGGAGGAGGATGTCAGTAGCAGTGAGGACGACGAGGGGCACATGTCCCCCTCGTCGTCCTCACTTCACACACCGCCCCCAGCTTCTCTACACCGGCAGTGGGCTGGTGTTTGGGATCTCCTCCAAAGACATCCCTCAGGGAGAGTGGAAGCTCCTGGAGCTGCCCGACAAGAACGTGAAGGTGGAGCACTGCTCCTGTGACAATGGAGGCACCTTCTGTCTCATCGTATCAGACAAAGGAACAGTCTATTTTGGAGGACTCAATAAGAAAGGAGAGGCTGGGGAGGCAGGTGAGTGAGCTGGGCATCATTAGTACTCTGGCCTGAGTATCTAGCATTGACTCACTAAAGCCTAAAAGGCTAGCCAAGCATTCATCAAGTCACCATTTATGTGTTGATCAAAGTAGTCCCACTCTTCCAGTATTTTCCTCTTAGAACCAGATTGTGTGTTCAACTCACAAGATTTTGTTACCCTTTACGGTATCGTAGAAGTACATGTGCAGCTCAGTTGTGTAATTACTGGTGCTTCCTAATCCTCTCTCTCTCTCTCTCTCTCTCTCTCTCTCTCTCTCTCTCTCTCCAGTTGCTGGTCGTCAGCAGCCCAAGCCCATGAAGCTGAAGCGTATTGCCAAACTGAAGGACCATCAGATTGCCCGCACTGCCTGTGGCTCTCACGCCACTGCCATGATCTCCAAGGATGGGAAGCTGTTCATGTTTGGAAACCTAGAGGATGACATCACTGACAAATCAACAGGTGAGGACATTCAAACAGTGCTTATTGTTTTGACGACCTTTACCAAGCAATGCTATCAAATGAGTGAGAGCAAGAGTATATTCCTGGTTCCTTGCCCAGGTGTTGTGACGGACCTCCTTGGTGTGCCTGTGAGTCAGGTGTGCATGGGCCGCTCCCACACCTCTGTCCTCACCCAGCACGGCACTGTCTTCACCTTCGGGAGCAACACCTACGGACAGTGTGGAAGGAACTTTGTCCCTGCCAAGTTTGATGCAGCAGGTGAGTGGGGTGGTCACTTAGAACTAGGAGGGAACTGATCGTTTGGTGTGTGGGAATGGATGGGCTACTGTAATGGTTATAGAACTTGTAAATAGCCATCAGAATCGTGAAACAAGTTTTGCTTATTTGGCAAATAGACATATTTCAAACTGCCTGTTAGGAAAGTGTGTGTTAGAAATATTGCTGAGCAGCTGTATTTGACTCCCATATTGATAGTGTAAATCCTAAGTAAGTCATTTCCTGTCAATTGTCTCACCCTTGTCCAGCTGTGGTGGAGGAGGATGTCAGTAGCAGTGAGGACGACGAGGGGGACATGTGCCCCTCTGGGGAACACAAGTGGGCCCACGATGTCTGTTTGGTGTGCAAGTTCTGCAACTACTGCACTGGCTATGGACCAGGGTGTTGTAATGAAGGAGCTCCAGGGAGAAACCCAGGAAGGTAAGAGTTAGCAATATCTCTCAGTCTGTAGAACCTGCAATGGTTCTTGTTAACCATTGATGTATCCACTGTACACATGATCTGCCTGAGAGATACACTGTACATGGTGTTTCTGACAGACTAGGTCAAAAAGAGCTTAGGTCTCTTATTTAGATTGTATAGCTATGCGGAAAATTGCACCAAAGCAGTGTACAGAATTGCTCATTTCTTCCATTAATTTTAATGCAAAAGTACTCCGAGATGGCTGCTGATTTCACGTCTAATTAGGATGTCTCAATCTACCATGATGCACATGCATTCCAATCTCTTAAATGAATGGGGCTATTAATTAGATCATTCGTAACTAGTATAAGCTGTACAAGGTGAAGCATATAAACAAATATACACATGTAGCTCTAGTTTGACAAAACATGTCCACTTCGTGTTTTTATTGTTGTAAAGCCGGGCCGGGGCTGGCTGTAGATCCTACATTATCATGATCTACAGGTATTATTGTACAGAACAAGAGTTTTCGAAGAAAGACTCATTTTTGGGTAGAGCATAAAGTCACTGGTTTCAATATGCTGTAAAAGACATCTTTTACAGCTAAATGGTAAAATTTTATATAGCTATGCATTCTCTGTACAGTTCTCTTCGCCATGCAAGGCGTTTTTGTGCTTTCTCTTTATATTATCCATGATCACTTATCTGAAAGGCTTTTGAGAAAATTTCTCTGACTCGGACATACAGTATACACCTGCTAGCTAGTGCTTTTGCATAATATTATAATACTACACCTTCGAATTCGACTAATTTGAATATAAGGAAAGTGTCCACCGTGTACAAATGAACAAACCTACAGAAATTTTACCAGTTACATCTACGTGGGGTTCATTCAGGCTGAGTGGTTGGAGATAGCAATGTATTAATTATGCAAAAAATTTGCATATACTAAAACTCTGCAAATCTCAAGTTTCAAAGAGTGCATACATAGCTCTTACCTTTCTCTGGTGCCAGCACAAGGCTAGCTCCTTTAGCACTCTGCTTCTTCTATTCCAGCTGTCAAAAATTTTTGGACTTTTGGCACTTTGTCAGTGTTTTTTCTAAAACTCACGCACCATTTTCCAGAACTTTGAACTCTGTACTTCCTGACCTTTCCTTTATAGGGTAAAGAATAGTTTTTAGGCAAGAACTATGATTTATAAACGATGATGTCATGTTTGAAAAATCAAACTTGCAAGCATGGCACTTTGAAAAGCGATGTGTTGCTGTGTTTGCCTGTTAGAGTTGTGCTTGCAAACAAGATTTCAGCATGCAAAACCAAACACTTGGTAAGTTTTTTTTTATGTTTCTTATAAAACTTGCCCGCTTGATGGTTGACACTTTGTTTTTTGTCTGCACATGCACTTGTGTGCATGGTCTATTCAAAGTAGAGTTTATTGCAGCGCTGTATCTCTTATAGTTTCTGAGGTACACCCCCTAGCAACCCAGACCAAAACAATTGCTTGGGCCTATGTCTGACCACCCATTAGAGAAGTGATGGGCCTTGGACTGCATGGCTAGGGGATTATCTTTGAGGTCTTGCTCTGTGGTGGTCATTGCCTGTAGTGGGAAACAACCTGGGGATATACCTTTTGGTGGTGATGGTGGTGATGGTGGTGGTGATATACTATTTAGCTATTTATACAGGGCACAGACTATTATAGGCCAGTTATATAGCACTTTATCAAATGATGTCATCCAGAGATATTTTTAGCACAATGATAGTTGTCCAGATATTTAAAGGTTGCTCCAGAGGAACCTCTATATAGCTCAAGCAGGATCAGGATAGCTAAGGTGAGACAGAATGGATACAAGATGCAAGGGGCCAACTTGGCAGCTATTTGTCCGAGGCCCGCAAGGCAAAATATACACTATTAACATTGAAGATCCTGAACCAGAGGTAATTAATTGAATTTGTATATAGTTTGGCTATATTATAATTATTATTACAAAAGTAAAGAAAGCTCCATGTAGGTTGAGATTGGGATACCTGCAGTTCCTATATTTTTGGCAGAAAAAACTCTTAAGCTGTAATTCCATTGTTCTTTCCGAACAGAAAATGGAAGTTGCCAAGTTCAGACAACTTGTACAGGATAAGACTGGCATCCCAGCTCATGAAATATGGCTTATCTATGGAGGGAAGGAATTGTTGGATGGCAAAACTCTGGGGGATTATTCGCCAATGTGTGACAATGCCACACTTTTTCTACTAATGAGGCTTCTTGGTGGTGCTGAACAGCCTGAAAGACAGTCCCAAATTGACCCACAGCTACGTACAAGTGAAGCATGCATTGTTAGTTTTGAAGAAGGTTCATCAGTCAAGATGCCCTGTGGTCATGCCATCAACCCTGATATGTTGATGAAGTACTGTTGGAATGAAAAAGTCAAAGAAAACACGAGATTCACTGCCCTCTTTGCAATGATGAGTGGACCATTGATGTGCTGGCAGAGTATGGTGGAGCTGACAAACATGAATTGGGCCTTCTGGAAGAGGGACTTTCTCGCAACTATTGTGAACACAACCAAGACAACACCCAGTGTCCTGGCTGTGGCTACTACTAACTTAATATTATGCTTGCTGTTCTAGCCAAGCAGCATATAATAGGCAACAAAGACAGAAAACCAAGCACCTTCAAGTTCAAAAGCACTAGGAGTGTATTGGTTGAAGACTGTAACGATCTACACTGGAACCCGATATAATTCTGTGCAAACTCAATTGAAATAACTTGCGATTGTGATAAGATTCAACTCTTACTAATTGACATAGACATGTGTTCAACATTAGAAAATGAGACATACACACGTGATTATTACACAATAATAATATTTCAATGTTCAGAGTTCGTTAAATTAGAAACAAATCCAACATCCTCCCCCTGTTGGACCAGAGGAGGTACAACACGAGTGCACCTTTGCTGAGTCAGCACCCAGGTGCACATGATCAGATCCCATTGAAATATATTGTAGTCACGTGATTGGAATGCAATTATCAGACTTGCCAGCTCAGCAAAGGCACACTTGTGTTGCACCTCCTCTGCTGTTGAACATCCTATATAATGTTCAACACAATTAGTTGCTAACAAGTTACTACTACAAATGCATGAAAGCACCAAGGTGCATAAGCCTCTGTGCACTCAACTAGCATGCACAACTAAACATGTATGCGTGACCTATGACCAGCATGGTCCACTGAGAGGTGTCAGCCTAGCCTGACAGGCATTGATACAAAATAAGGTAAAGTTGCCAATTTTTCGGACACACCACACTATCTTCCACTCAAAGGTCCTAATCCAAGTCAAACTTGGTAGACTTATTGACCATTCACTGCCTCACCAGGGGATGCAGGACAGTACTTCTAGCTACTGATTTGCCGCTGAGACGAGCCGAACTAGTCTAGGGAGTCAAATTTACCCTGTCCGCACCATATAGATTACAAAAACTACTCTATAGTGACTCACAATAGTGATTTATCACTGTAAGTTTTCTGAATAACATGAATAAACAGAATTCAGTACTTTTCGCAAGTTCTCAGTGATTGACCTGCCAGGAAAAATCCATTTGTCCGAAATTAGGAGGCGTGACCCATTTTTGTGTATTGTGACACGTCGTAAAACTTTTGTTCAGTTTTACCAGAAAAAGAAACGCTAGACATTGAAACTTGTGTGGCATGAAGTGGAAGAGTTATACTAAGTATCTGTCATATTTGCAGTAAAATTACTGAAGCTCTGCTGTAACAGTGATTATTATTGTCAAAAAAAGTCCGAAATATAGCGACTTTACCTTACACAACTAACCTACTATGATGGATACTTCTACACAAAATATTATCTCACTATATTCAATCTGCAATCAATGAGTAACTTACCTGTCCAAGCAGCTGCTAAGCCAGCCAAAATCCCTCTAGGAGTCCATGATTCAAGCTCTACTGTTTCTAGATAACGCACACTACACGGGGTAGGATCAATGGGTGTGGTTTCAAAGCTAAGTGCTCAGAGAAGCACAAAAGCCTCAAATCTCAGCGTTTTGCAAGATTCTACACAACAAATTTCTAGATAATTTCGATTCATGAACGTAAGTACCTTCCGTTTGGACCCATAGAGTTTCCTTTCTTCAGATATCTAGTAACAGACAGACAGACACACACACAGAACAACATAGACAATGAAAATACTATAGTTATTACTCTTATTTTGTTTGTGAAAGTGATAAAAAAATTAATTGATGACAAAGTGTTAAAGAAGCAAGAATAGAAACAAATTAACAAGAGCAGCTCCCTCCCATAACCAACTAAGCGCTAAAGCACTCACATAGGAAAAGCCATGCATCTATACCGACAATATGGAGGCTGATTATCAGCACAGGTGCATGTAGTTCCCACCCATCCTGACTGTATCACTCGTAATCCTCTAGCAAGCTTCATCACCCCTTGTTTCAACATTCCCTACATTCCTCACGAGCTGGGGAGTCTTCACTTGTGGTATGCTCAATGCGCTCTACAATGCCCTCAATATCAATAACACATAAGGTCAGTTTCTCTCAAATTATGTCCGCTTGTTCAATTTCATCTTCTAACTTATCAACAGTAGCAAAATCTACTATCTGAGCATCAAACCTTGACAGGGTTTCCAACTTCTCCACAATAATCTGTTTCTGTTGGTCAATTTGGGCTCTTCTGATCAAAGATTCTCATAAGCACTGTTCATTTACTCGAGTAGCCGACCCTTGGTGGGCAGATCTTATCTTACGTTTGTGCTTCTCCCCGGCCCCTTCATCCCCTGACAACACAGTTCAGGGGTCAAGCCATTCAACTAGTCCGTATGCTCCAGTAAGATCTCTCTCTTTCATCTGGCTCAAAGGACCACATAATGGATCTACACTGGAACTCTAAACTGTCATGCATTATGTTATGGGTAAAAAAATGCTCAAAACTTAAGTGAAAGCAGCCATCTCTGATTTGAGCCACCTCCACATTGGCTTGCCACCAAGTGGAGGCACGCACGGCTATGGGTAAGGTCTATTGACATAGACATGTGTTCAACATTTAGAAAATGAGACATACACACGTGATCATTACACAATAATAATATTAAATTCAATGTTCAGAGTTCATTAAATTAGAAACAAATCCAACACTACAAGGTGACTCATGAAGTATGTACAACCAACAATGACATCACTGCATATATCTTTATATCAGTTAGCAGTAACCTCACTGTGAACTACATTCACTGTACAAAGTCAAACTTCTGAAACACAGCACTCTAGAAGAGGTTGGAATAGAACTACACATTAATTTTGTTTATATAATTGGTCTACTGTAAACTATTGACAGGGATTGGTTTGACGGTCAAAAGTCCACATTATCAAAATAAAATGTGCCAATATTTTACCCACAGTATAATAATGTAGTACACACACATAAACCGTTTGATTTGATTGTAGGAAAAAATATGAATATAAACAATTTAAAGCAACAAACAATATGTATATTATGGTACAAGAATGGTAATACACAAAAGTGTATAGGGTGACTAATAATATTATGGTATGCATATTTGTATCACTGTGACAGTATGGAGTCAACATTCATGCAGCCTTTTTTTGTGTCCACCAGTATTTATTCATAGCAGGGATAGCTATGGTATCATATTATAAGCAAATTTTTGTCTCTCTATGTGTCTGGGAGTTTGCTGGCAGTACTGTGAGCTGAAACACTACTTTTTCTCTGACTGGGGGATTTTCTCTGAGGTCTTGTCCTTATCCCATTGCTGTAGTGGGAAACAACCTGGGGATACACCTTATGGTGCTAGTGGTAATGGTGATGGTTGTGGTTGTGGTTGTGGTGATGTATAGTAGTATTTTTTGCACATTGATGCAGAGTAGTAGTCTGGGTATTTAAAGGCTACCTGCAGGTGAACCTCTAGCAGTCTAGCTCAAGCAAGCCAAGGTGAAAACAATAGATACAAGATACAAGATGCCAATGTGGCAGCTATTTGTCAAGTCTTTGCAAGGCAACACATACACCATTAACATTACAGATCCTGAACCAAAGGTAAGCAATTAATTTTTTTGTAAATTTGTATACAGTTTGACTGTATGTTACAAAAGTTTACAAAGCTGCATGTAGGCTTTATTTGGGATTTCAATCCACAAAAATTTTAGCAATGAAAGTTTTTAAGAGAGAATTCTTCAGTATTTAATAAAATTTCATTGTTGTTCTGAACAGAAAATGGAAGTTGCCAAGTTAAGAAGCCGTGTAGAGGAAAAGAGTGGCATTCCAACTAAAGAAATTAAGCTCATCTATGCAGGGAAGTACTTGTTGGATGGAAAAACTCTAGAGGATTACCCAAGCCTACAAAATGAATCCACTCTTGTTCTTGTCATGAGACTTCGTGGTGGTGCTTCTCAGTCTGAAAGACTCGCTCGAATTGATCAGAAGCTACATACAAGTGAAATGTGTGTAATTGGTCACGAAGAAGGTTCATCGGTCAAGATGCCCTGTGGTCATGCCATCAACCCTGAAATGTTGATGGAGTACTGCTGGGTTGAAGTAGGTCAAAGAAAATACGAGATTCATTGTCCTAGTTGCAGTCGTGAGTGGACCATTGATGTGCTGGTAGAGTATGGTGGGGCTGACAAACGTGAATTGGGCCTTCTAGAAGAGGGACTTTCTCGCAACTTCTGTGAACACAACCAAGACATCACCCAGTGTCCTGGCTGTGGCTACTACTGCACCAGGGAAAACAAAAGCAAGTTCAGTATGCAGTGTGGTATATGTACAAAGTCTAAGGGCAAAACCTTCCGATTCTGCTTCAACTGTCATCGTGAGTGGAAGAATGGCTATAATGAACACTTCTGTGGAAACAGTCAATGCCAGACTGCCAATGAAGAATTCATCCGTATACTCCGTACGTGTGAAGAGAAGGAGGTGGTGGGAGTGAAGTGCCCCAGCACTCGTGCATGCCCTAATGAAGATTGTAAAGTACTCATTCAGCATGAAAATGCCTGCAAACAAATGACATGTAAGATATGCAAAAAACAGTTCTGTTTCATTTGCCTTCGCACGCCCCTTAATGGGAGTTGGCAGTGTGGCTCATATAAAACCAAGTGTGCCCCTGCTCCACGTCAGTACTAAATCTACACTATTATTATACTGATATCATTATCGATAAGTTCTGTGGCTGTTTCATTAACTAATACTGTTGTATGAAACTATAGGTATGTAATACTTAAATTGACAGTGAACAATTTGAAGAGTTAGTCTCATTCCCAGGCTCCCCTTTGAGCCTGGGAATAAGTTTTTTTTTTTGTGTGTGCCTAATTTTTTTCCCTCTGCTTTTTGATTATACAGTATCTTGTGGTGTGTTCCATGTAAATTGTAGTCATCAAAATAATTAAGTACTTGATTTACAAGAATTAAAAAGGGGGGGGGATACAACTATTGGCCATATCTACTTCCTGTTGTTAGTACATCATTAATTTAGGTAAAAGTGATTTGAAAAAAAAGAGAGAGAGAGAGAGTGAAAGACACCCTTTGGTGCATGATTAAACGATTGCTATTCTCAAAACTGAAGTAGGAGAAGAGTGAAATGAAGGGGGAAAGGTTCCTCCTCCTGTCCTCTATATTTTACATAGAATACGAATTGAGTCAGGCAAAATGCAACCTTCACACATGGTGACTCTGAGGTTAGTGCACCTCATTGCAGCTTTCACTGTACATGTGAAAACAGCGTATACAGATACATATTATATGTACAATAATAGTTGTGACTTGTAACTCATCTGTGTCTGTTCCTCCCCCTGTCCAGTGTCTGTGGGTGTGGAAGTGGTGACTCTGGTTGCTCTGAGTGTGGGTGCTGTCGTGTGTGTGCCGGTGAGAAGGACCACTGGGGAGGAGGCTTCCAGTTCGGAGATGAGCCAGAGGAGATGGACAGGATCGACATGATCAGAGCTCGGGTGAGAAAGAAGCAAGAGAAGAAGAAGGAAAAGAAGGAGAAAAAGGACGATAAATCGTCGATGGGATTGCAGCTGCTTTTTGGAGGTGGGTGTGGGTGTGTGGGTGTGGGTGTGAGTGTGGGTGTGGGTGTGAGTGTGCAGGTGTGGGTGGGTGGGTGAGTATGCATCATTTTTTGTTGTTCATCTGGAAGGAAGATGCATCAGTTGGCTCTTGTGCTCACGTCTGTAGCTCATCCTCATAGCCAACTGACCTGTACCTTCCTAGAGCAGTGACCACTGCTAGTGCCAGTGGCTCTCTGGGTATCTCTGCTAGTCTGAGCCAAGAGACCTCAGTACCAGTCGTAATGTCCCAGACAACTGTTAATGTCGTTAATATTATGTAATGTTCTACGTAGCAATAGCATATACAGTCTTTGTATAATGTACATGGAAAAGCTGAAAATATATTTTTTAGCAACCTAGAATATTGGTAAAGGGTCATTAAATTTTTGGCAATGCATGCATTTACCACTGGGAGTAGTAATCGACTGTTCTCAGAATAACAGGTGGTGCTTCCATTACACAGGCATTTAGCTTTGGGTACCATATGTACAGAAATACTGTCTGTGTGTCTCGTTTCTTTACCTATCAGGTCAGCTGAGTGTTGATGCAGAGGAGTCCTCTGGTGCTAAGGATGAAGCTAGTGCTGAGCCGCCCGAGGTTGACCTCTCCACTAAGAAGCCAGCTCTAGTCTCCTTCCCTGATGAGCTCACCGCCATGCAAGTGGACTGTGGCACATTTCATACTGGTGGGTACTGAGACACTGTGAGCATTACATCTATAGTTTTTATTACTCTTTGTTTTCTGTGTGTGTAGTTGTCCTCTTACACTCTGGTGAAGTTTATGCATTTGGCAATGGAAATCATGGCCAGCTGGGCCAAGGAAACACCAATGTGTGGTGAGTATGCCCCTCTAATTATGACCAGTTGCTGGTATTGTCCGTACATGTCCATCTATAGTATACACATAACGATATACACAAAGATATTTTATTAAATATTATGTGTGTATATGTGTTGTATATAGTTATTATATTAACCCCTTGTACTCCACAGTGGTCAACCAGTGAAAGTGGACCTCCCAGATACAGCCACCCAGATTGCCTGTGGAGACAACCACACCGTGATCCTCCTTCAGAACGGAGAGGTGTGGACCTTCGGCAAGCACCAGGAGGGTCAGCTGGGACGCAAGAAGGAAGAGGGGGATGACGACTCGTGGAACTCAACTCCACGTCCCATTCCTAATCTCGGTGATGGCTTCAAGGCCACCTGGGTGGGAGCCAAAGGGAACCAGACCTTCATCGCCATGGATGAGTCACTGGTGTCAGAGACCTCCATACGCAACTGCAAAGTGTTTGCTAACTCACAGACCATTGGTATGTGTATAATAATTACATGTATGTATATTCATAGATTCCAATTCATGGCAAGGCTACACATTATCAGTGTATTTGGCCTGATAGTCATGCACAACATTTTTAAAGATTATGTCATTGTTTCTACAATGCAGGTATTGTACCATCTGTGACATCATCTTCACCCAATGTCATCATGATCAACAGACAAGAGCTGAGAGCAAAGAAGTGAGTGTCTCTCTCTCTCTCTCACACACAC
>CAXIPT010000008.1:2850936-2867946 GCA_964030475.1 Tethya wilhelma | reverse complement strand
CACACACACACACACACACACACACACACACACACACACACACACACACACACACATTATGGACGATTCTTTACTCCAATATTTGAAAAAGTACATCACTTCTCTCTTAGGTTTGACGGAGAAGGCCAGCAGGACCTCTCTCAGTGTGGTGTGTGCATTGACCCAGAGTACAATGTCCTCTGGAGCTACTCTCCTGATCTGAACAAGGTGGCCTGCTTCAACCCAATTGCTGCCAACATTGAGAGTGAGTCACTGGGTGTTGGGGACTCAGAGTATAGCTATGTACTGTACGGTATGCACTGTAACAGTATGGTAGTAGTATTCAGATGGCTCATTGCAAAGTAGTAATGAAAATGCTAATCTCCTTATTAACTGTATACCAACTTGTCATGTTCTGATGGCCCAGAATCAAGTATTAAAGCTGTTCATAGTGACTGACTACAGGCTACATGTATAATGCACCTTTTTTTTTCTTGTCCTTGAAATGCTATTGATGTAAATACATGCAATATACCTTTATACTCCTCATGCATCATGCCCCTCTCATTATTACACCATACACTCCCTCACTTCCCCTCAGATTCAGCCGGTACCATTGTGAGCTCCTCCATCTGTCTCCCCCGGTCCAAGGAGGCCCAGACGAGTCGCTCCCACATGGCGGTGAACCTCCTCTCCTGCCTCAGCACCCTGGCCACCCACCCTCCCCTCACCATGGAGACACTGGCTGGCAGCAAGCTCCACAAGTACGACAAGGATGAATTCAACTGTGTCGTGAGGTTCAATGGTGAGTGGAATTTTGAAACACGTTAGAGCAAACGTCATGGCATTGAACAACCAGGAAATACATGTAGCTAGGGTACTCAAAATGTACAGGAAAAGGGAAAAAAAATCAAGGCACTACTATGATTTATGATATTTCTACTTATATACAAAAGCAATGAACACTCAATTAAGCTAAAGAGACGAAAGCAAACACTACAGAAAAAGTCGCTGCTCCTTACATTATGTACGCAGCAAAATAAAAAAAACACAGTAGGAGTTGAGATTTTTTGCCAAGACTTGTGAATGTTGTGCCAGCAGCACTTTTTGGTACTCAGTTTTCCCCTCAGTCAGTAGAACCTGTTTACCAGCTCCATGCCTGTTGCCATTAACTATCTGTAGCTGTGTATTATTTAGAATTCCACAATAGTGCCAGTGAACTGTACATGTACTGTCTCTGGTTTCTTGTGTTGTCTGGCGGAGAATCCTGTTTTGTTGATATTGAATACCTGCACTGATGTGTGTGCTGAGTGTACTCAGTAGTCTTACTGTGCTAATGCATCTTTGTAATTTTCAAGTACTGGATATTGAGTGCACCAATTGATACTTGGAAATTTATAGTTGTTTCATGGTGTCTTATTTGATACTTGGAACTGTTTTTAGCAATGTGTTAGCCCCTGGAAGAAACCATATTCCCTTCCCAGGAAGTCTTGTGTATTGAATATCTAGCAATTTGATTCCCATTAGTGGGTAATACTTGATAAGATTGTTGAAGGTATCCACTTACATAACAAGGTTTTGATGGTCATACATTGTAATACTGGGTAACACTTGATGGCATTCTGAGAAGTTAAAATTGAATTTATGAATGTGTGGCTTCTAGCTGCTATAAAAACCTGCCAGTTTGTAGCAGTGTTTAGCCCAGCAAGACAACCTCTCTTCTAAATCAACTCAAGAAAAGGTCCAAGCAGACAAGATGAGCAACCCTGCTGAATCTACTCTCACTCTCTCCAACTGCCGAAGAGTGATGCAAGTCAACTCTACCAAGGGTGATATCCCCGAATCCCACTCTTATTTCAGTGGAAAGGTGGATGGGAGCAAGTCTCTGTACATTGTCTACAGCAGCCCCGACTATGGCAAGGCTGACAAAGGCAGCAAGCCTGGTGTCATCATCGACACTGCCGATCTGAAGCCACTTGGGTTCAATGCACGCTCTGTGAAGGCCTTTGACAAGAATGGTCTTGTTTTGTTCGAGTACCCAAACTTTTCTGGAGACGGTGCCAACTATACCAAGTCTGTTGGTGATGTTGCTTATGGGAGCTCTTTCATCGTGAATGCTGGAGTGTGGGAGTTCTCCTTGAGCTGTGGAGAGCCACTAGTTGTGGAGGGAAAGAAGCAGTTTGGCCCTGGTAGTCAAGTTCCCAATCTGGACAGCCAAATTGTGTCTGCCAAGAAGATCCAGGAGTGATTCTCTCCAGCCTTCACAGCCAGGAACAAATGAGAACAAACATTGTGTGTTTAGTTGTTATGTGTTGACTCTGTAGCTAGTTGAGTACTTCTGTTCACTGTTCAATGATAACTGAATATGAAATCTACAATGCAATGTTCAGTACATGCACAGTATTTACCTTCGCATGTTGATTCTATACTAAACCTACCTCCTTTCCAAGGAGCCTTGACTTTTGAAGTTCATTGGATGTGGCTTTTCCATTTACACGTAAAAGCAATGATTCAGAATGCTATACTTACAGATGAAGTTAGCAGGGTACCTGGGCTAGCAAGAAAAACACTGACACAAGAGAAAAGTATTACAAGTGACAAGTGCCTTGTAATTGTTAAGGCATACAGCAAACTGAAGTACAGCAAAGCTTTTGCTGGCCTGCTTGGGAAGTCCATATTAGTGATGAAAGACTGGTACAGTGGCATATGGAGAATGAGCAGCTACAGTGCAGTTTGCTGCTGACTATATACTATTAGTTTATCATCAATCCTGAGCACAGTGCATGAAGATCCCAAAGATTTTTCCCTGTCTCCCACCATGATGTTTTCATTGTACAAGTTACCATGCACCCACATGCCTAGGTGTAAGGGGCTGGCTATGCACTGGAACTTGAATTGTTTTTAGCACTGTGGTTAGAAACCATATCCATTTACCAGTATCATACTATGGTACATGTATAACAATTATAGGAATCATACTATGGTATAACAAACAATTTGATCCCATTAATGGGTAAGCACTTGATAGGATTGTAGTAGGTATGCACTTAGTAACAAGCTTTTCACCATCTACACTGTATATTACACTTGATAGCTTTCTGAGAAATTAATTTAATTGGCATTGTTAGTGTGTGGTCTCCCTACCTGCTATAAAACCTACCAGTTTGCAGCAGCAGCAGCGTATTTAGCCCAGCAAGACAGCATCTCTACCAAATCCATTCAAGAAAAGGTCCAAACCAAGATGAGCAGCCCTGCTGACTCTATTCTCACTCTTTCCAATAAAAAAAGAGTGATGCAAGTCAACTCTACCAGGGATGATATCCCCGAATCCCACCATTATTACAGTGGAAAGGTGGATGGGAGCAAGTCTCTGTACATTGTCTACAGCAGCCCCGACTATGGCAAGGCTGACAAAGGCAGCAAGCCTGGTGTCATCATCGACACTGCGGATCTGAAGCCACTTGGATTTAACGTCCGCTCTGTGAAGGCCTTTGATAAGAATGGGCTCATTTTGTTCGAGTACCCAAACTTTTCTGGAGATGGTACCAACTATACCAAGTCTGTTGGTGATGTTGTTTATGGGAGCTCTTTCATCGTGAATGCTGGAGTGTGGGAGTTCTCCTTGAGCTGCGGAGAGCCACTAGTTGTGGAGTGAAAGAAGCAGTTTGGCCCTGGTAGTCAAGTTCCCAATCTGGACAGCCAAATTGTGTCTGCCAAGAAGATCCAGAAGTAATTCTTTCCAGCCTTCACAGCCAGGAACAAATGAGAACAAGCATTATATGTTTAGTTGTTATGCGTAGACTCTTGCACATGTAGTTAGTCAGGATACATGTAGTTGAGTACTCCTGTTTGCTGCTTATCAGTCAATGATAACTATAAGTAAAATGCAATTTTCAGTACATGCACGCATGTGCTTGCATGTTGATTCTTTGCTAAGCCATACCTCCTTTCCAAGGAGCCTTGACTTCTGAAGTTCATTGGGGGTGAGTCTGCACTTTTTCCATTGACACGTAAAAGCAATGAACGCTAAACTTGCAGATGAAGTTAGCAGAGTACCTGGGCTAGCAAGTAAACACTGACACAAGAGAAAAGTATTACATGTGACAAGTGCCTTGCTAATGTTAAGGCATACAGTAAACTGAAATGGAGCAAAATTTTTGCCAAGATTTTCCATCATTCCTGCATGGCATCATTTATGCCGGCCTGCTTGCCAATGGGAAATCTATATTATTCTATAAGCGATGAATGACTGGCACTGTGTGATAGTGTGGAGAAATGAGCAGCTACATACAGTTTGTAGGTGGCTGTAGTTTATCACTGTAATTCATCAATCCTGGGCACAGTGCATGAAGATCCTAAAGATTTTCCCCTGTCTCGCCCCACGATGTTTTCATTGTACAAGTTACCACCCACATGGGTGAATGGGGCTGGCAATACACTGGAATTTAAATTGTTTTTAGCACTGTGGTTAGCCTGTGAAAGAAACCTATCCATTTACTATTAGAAGTCTTGCATATAATTATATAATACACAATCTGATTCCATTAGTGGGTAACACTTAATAGGGTTGTAGAAGGTATGCACTTAATAACAGCTTTGGTGGTCTACACTGTACAACACTTAAAGCAATGTGAGAAGTTAAATTAATTGGTATTGTTAATGTGTGGCCTCTAGCTGCTATAAAACCTGCCAGTTTGCAGCAGCGTTTAGCCCAACAAGACAACATCTCTACCAAATCCATTCAAGAAAAGGTCCAAGCAGACAAAATGAGCAGCCCTGCTGACTCTATTCTCACTCTTTCCAATAAAGAAAGAGTGATGCAAGTCAACTCTACCAGGGATGATATCCCTGAATCCCACCACTATTACAGTGGAAAGGTGGATGGGAGCAAGTCTCTGTACATTGTCTACAGCAGCCCCGACTATGGCAAGGCTGACAAAGGCAGCAAGCCTGGTGTCATCATCGACACTGCGGATCTGAAGCCACTTGGATTTAACGTCCGCTCTGTGAAGGCCTTTGACAAGAATGGTCTTGTTTTGTTTGAGTATCCAAACTTTTCTGGAGATGGTGCCAACTATACCAAGTCTGTTGGTGATGTTGCTTATGGGAGCTCTTTCATTGTGAATGCTGGAGTGTAGGAGTTCTCCTTGAGCTGTGGAGAGCCACTAGTTGTGGAGTGAAAGAAGCAGTTTGGCCCTGGTAGTCAAGTTCCCAATCTGGACAGCCAAATTGTGTCTGCCAAGAAGATCCAGGAGTAATTCTCTCCAACCTTCACAGCCATGAACAAATGAGAACAAGCATTATGTGTTTAGTTGTTATATGTAGACTCTGTAGTTAGTCAGGATACATGTAGTTTAGTACTTCTGTTCACTGCTTGTCATAACTGAAAATGAAGTCTGAAAGTGCATGCATATCTGCATGTTTGCCAGTGGAATGTTGAAACATTGTACCAAACATCACGCCACTGACTGAATTGGGGATGCTATAGCTAGGTTACTCAAATTATATTAAAAGCTCCAAAAATAATTTAAGAAGACATAAACAAGGCACTAATTAGATAAATTTTGCGTTTACGTACAAAAGCAATGAACACTATACTTAAGATAAAACACAAGAGAAAAGTTTTACAAGTGGATCACTGATACTGACATCTTCTGTCATCCATGGTTTATCACATAATTCATCATCCCTGTGCACAATGCATGAAGATTTTAAAGCCTTTGTTGATGCAGGTTCACCCCACAATGCCCATCATACTAGTTAGTTGTAGAATGGGATAGATGTGTGTTTACCTATAATACTTACCCACTGTTTCCTTCAATAAGCTAGCTGATGGAAGTTAAAGCCAATGTATTTTATGATGTACATGCCTTCCTTCCTTCTTCCCGGTTTTAGTATCTATGTACAGTTATTATACTGAGATTGTATGAATAGCCTGGTGTGCATAACTTGCAAGTTATTTGTGCTTTTTTCTCTGTTACCACACAGCTCATGGAGGTGGGTGGGGCTACTCCGCCTCCTCAGTGGAAGCCATCAGGTTCAGTCCTGACACAGACATCCTCCTGGGGGGCTATGGCCTCTATGGCGGCAGGGGCAGCTACAATGCTGAGATCAAGGTGAACCCTCAATCCTGAAAATATTATTTGCTTAAAAATTTTCAGTAATAAATGCGTATTGTACTAACTATTGACAGTATTTTTTTAAGAAACTAAGCTACTTTTGCCACCTGTTCTTTTCGTCCTTCAGGTGTTTGACCTTGGAGAGAGTGGGGGGGACAATGAGACAGAGGGTACTCTCCTGACCTCCCACTCTGAGGTGGGCTACACCTGCGAGAGACAACAGACCTGTCGTATCTTGTTTGACAAGCCTGTCTTGTTGACTGCTGATAACTGGTACGTGGCGTTTGCCTCCATTAGTTCACCATCAGGTGCCAGCTCCGATGCCGGGTCGTCAGGTCAGAGTGAGGTGCAGGGTGCTGACAAGTGAGTGGTTCGATTTTACTTTATGATTCTTTTAATTGGATATACATCACGATAACATTTCTTGTATTGTCTAGAGTGATATTCAAGATCAAGTCTTCTAAGCGCTCCAACAATGGTACCGATATTGGTTCTGGTCAGATTCCAGAGATCCTGTATCGCATACCAGAGATTGAGAAAGAGAATGGAGTCCAGATTCAGCTACTGGAGAAAGAGTTCTCGTCCACAGTGTCATCAGTGAGTGACTTGATAGCATCCACATGATTGGAAGGTTATGCATAGAATGTGCACAATCAGTAAAAGGTTTTTTTTTTGTTTTTTTGTTTGTTTGTTTGTTTGTTTGTTTGTTTGTTTTCCTCTCTAGATTGGTCTGAATGCTGTCCTCCGTCTGTTGGACTGGTCATGGTCTCAAGTGTCTCAGACTCTGACTCAAGAAGCAGCCACTGCTCACGACCATCAACACCTAGCCTTTGTTGCCAAGGCTGCTCTTGGCCTGCTCAAGACTTACATCCAGGAAGCCTACCCTAAGAAGAAGAAGAGGACTCAGAAAGGGAGCCTTGATTGTCCCGAGCTAGCCGAGGCAATCTTTGAAGCTAGAACTTTACTTCGACTCATTCTCTCTTCGAGGAAGCCTCTTCTCTCTCAGCAGCAGCAGTCTGAGATCGAGGCCAAGCTCTCCCCTCTCACTCTTGTCTTGGATGCCTGTTGTGACACCTTCAGAGCTTGTTTCCACGCCTTCTATCCCACAACTCCCCTCAAGTGGTTTGCTCTGTGCCAGCAGTTGGAATTGCTGGATCCAGTGAGTCTGTACAAATAGTACACCTACACTAAGTGCAATCCTCGCTACGCTTCAAAGGTCACGTTCCCGGCAAAGATCACTGCAAGTCTAGGCACCTGGGTAAAGATCGTCTCAGTAAAAACCTACTATCTAAATTGGTCCAAAAAGTCAAAAGGCCATTTTCCCACAATTTAAAGCTACAGTTCAAACACCCAAGTTGGCCTGAGACTAGTTCATGTTGAGGCAAAGTGCCTTACTTACTTTTGTGAGAAAACGCTGAAGCGCCGCCAAGATAGGCCATAAAGTTTACCTTGGTCTGTCACCATCACGTCGTCCACGAAAAATCTCAATTGTACCCAAACGTAGCGTCGCTTCCCTCGGAATTATAGTACATATAGACTGTATATCCTGTAAACAGAATGACAATGAGTCAATACAGGTACTGTAAGCCTTCAAACTTGTTCAGATGCTCTCTCATTTAGCAAATCATAGCATTTCACCATCAGGTGCCAGCTCCGATGCCGGGTCGTCAGGTCAGAGTGAGGTGCAGGGTGCTGACAAGTGAGTGGTTCGATTTTACTTTATGATTCTTTTAATTGGATATACATCACGATAACATTTCTTGTATTGTCTAGAGTGATATTCAAGATCAAGTCTTCTAAGCGCTCCAACAATGGTACCGATATTGGTTCTGGTCAGATTCCAGAGATCCTGTATCGCATACCAGAGATTGAGAAAGAGAATGGAGTCCAGATTCAGCTACTGGAGAAAGAGTTCTCGTCCACAGTGTCATCAGTGAGTGACTTGATAGCATCCACATGATTGGAAGGTTATGCATAGAATGTGCACAATCAGTAAAAGGTTTTTTTTTTGTTTTTTTGTTTGTTTGTTTGTTTGTTTGTTTGTTTGTTTTCCTCTCTAGATTGGTCTGAATGCTGTCCTCCGTCTGTTGGACTGGTCATGGTCTCAAGTGTCTCAGACTCTGACTCAAGAAGCAGCCACTGCTCACGACCATCAACACCTAGCCTTTGTTGCCAAGGCTGCTCTTGGCCTGCTCAAGACTTACATCCAGGAAGCCTACCCTAAGAAGAAGAAGAGGACTCAGAAAGGGAGCCTTGATTGTCCCGAGCTAGCCGAGGCAATCTTTGAAGCTAGAACTTTACTTCGACTCATTCTCTCTTCGAGGAAGCCTCTTCTCTCTCAGCAGCAGCAGTCTGAGATCGAGGCCAAGCTCTCCCCTCTCACTCTTGTCTTGGATGCCTGTTGTGACACCTTCAGAGCTTGTTTCCACGCCTTCTATCCCACAACTCCCCTCAAGTGGTTTGCTCTGTGCCAGCAGTTGGAATTGCTGGATCCAGTGAGTCTGTACAAATAGTACACCTACACTAAGTGCAATCCTCGCTACGCTTCAAAGGTCACGTTCCCGGCAAAGATCACTGCAAGTCTAGGCACCTGGGTAAAGATCGTCTCAGTAAAAACCTACTATCTAAATTGGTCCAAAAAGTCAAAAGGCCATTTTCCCACAATTTAAAGCTACAGTTCAAACACCCAAGTTGGCCTGAGACTAGTTCATGTTGAGGCAAAGTGCCTTACTTACTTTTGTGAGAAAACGCTGAAGCGCCGCCAAGATAGGCCATAAAGTTTACCTTGGTCTGTCACCATCACGTCGTCCACGAAAAATCTCAATTGTACCCAAACGTAGCGTCGCTTCCCTCGGAATTATAGTACATATAGACTGTATATCCTGTAAACAGAATGACAATGAGTCAATACAGGTACTGTAAGCCTTCAAACTTGTTCAGATGCTCTCTCATTTAGCAAATCATAGCAAAATGAATGTAATGGTGCTAGCCTGTGGTTTTATGTTCTAGTTTGCTGTTTACTGTATATTGATAATCGTGTGAATGCTCAAGTACTTACATTGAATATCCCCCTCCCTCCCCCCTCTCCCAGCATGATGCAGTGTCTGGTGTCCCAATGGAGAACCTCCTCTCTGCCATCCTAGAGGCCCTGGCTGAGCCTGCTGTCAGCTACATTGGACTCGGCTATGACACCACCATCAGCATCAATGCAGGTAATAGAAATAGGACCATCCTCTCTGTCTGTACTCTTGAGGGTCTGATTTCTCACACTATTCACACAATGCTTATTTGTTTTCTCCAGCTATCTACAACTCAGAGCCTGATCCTATCTTCCCTGTTCTCTCAGAGCACATGCAACTGAAGACACTGGTAGGTCTACTACTTATAATTAAAGTTTCTTGTGATACATGCTTACCGTACTGTCTGT
The DNA here is from genome assembly GCA_964030475.1 of Tethya wilhelma. Lineage (NCBI taxonomy): Eukaryota > Metazoa > Porifera > Demospongiae > Tethyida > Tethyidae > Tethya > Tethya wilhelma. Next base: position 2,858,421 of record CAXIPT010000008.1, on the reverse strand, counting down.
TCATGCACCCAGGAGGAGAATGATGGTGGAGAGTTGCTAGGATTCAATGCAGTAGCTGCTAAACTCCTGGGTATTGTGACTGCACCTATCCACAGTGCTTTGATGACCAAAGAACCTAATGTAAGTGCACTCCCTCACTCATTCACTCCCTCCCTCACTCCCTCACTCCCTCACTCCCTCACTCCCTCACTCACACTCACCAACCTCTCATTCTCCCATGTGACTATTGTAGATCCCAGTGTCCCCAGTGGTATCCAAAGCTGGAAGTCTCCTTCAGTCACGCATCAGTGAACTAGCCCTGTGCATTGCCTACCCTGAGTCTGCCCTCATGTCTGGCCTCCCTCTGGCCAAGTCAGAGAAGAAGGAGAAGGTTCTTGAGAGCTCTGTCCGTTTCTCCACCAAAGAGTCGGGCCACCCAGTGCTCAGTGTGCCCAATGTGGTCTTCTCCGTGAACAAGCCCATCCTGCTCCACGGGGTCACCATCTACGGAGGGACTGACTCCTCCTACAAGTACAAGCTGTCTCTCCTCAGGCAAACTCAGGAGAAGAATCCGGTGGCCATCACTGAAGGTAGCTTCTCCTTGTCTGATTACTACGGAGAGAGCTTTGTCAACCTGCTCTTCAATGAACCCGTCAAGATTGAGGTATTGTTTATATACATCTGGTGTTTTCAGTGCCTGTCGATAATTTTTATATACCATATAGCGGGAAATTTTCATTGGTGCAAAACTTCGCATAAATCGTTGAAAACGCGCCATAAAAATTTTTAGTAATTTTAAATTTTGTACACGCAGTGCGCACTCGTATTGCACATAATGCAGAAGTTAAATTTTTGCAGTTTTAATTTTCATATAATCTAACGTCATAAGAAAAATACGTAAACTTTCACCATACGAAAATTTCCTGCTATACAGTATTAGACTATTTAGTGTGTATTACTGTTTTATAAAATAAGTACAATATTTATAATAATATTATTCTGTCAAATTTTCACCTAAAATCTGTTGCATGTAGTATTATTCTCTCAATTTCCTAGCATTCACTACTGATGCATGCATGCATATACAGTATATGATTTGTTAGTTCTATACTGGTCCTACTGTCAATCCCTGTAGCCTGAGGTGGTGTACACAGCCCATCTGGAGCTCACTGGCACAGTGTTTGATATCGGAGTGGAAGGGAAGACCACTCTGACTGGTCCGGCTGGTGTCACATTCTCACTCCACCATACCGGGGAGGAGGAGTCCAACCCAGAGAGTGGGCCCATCTCCAAGTTCATCTTCTCACCGTGAGTACATAGTGCACCCAGTATTATTACATGCGTTTTATACATTCAATCATCCTGGTGTAATATTATGATGGGCTCTATTTAGAATTAAGAGTTTGAAAAAGTGTACCATAAAAACTTGGTGGTTTTCTCCGCAGAGCATAAGATGAGAATATTGGCAAATTTTAGTTTGAAGATTTGGTGTGTGCTTAGTACAATGTCATACATATACAGTGCCCAAAATATTGGCCGATTTATTGTTTATTTGGACTTTACTTAAACCATCAAACTTAATAAAACCCATGCACGTGCCATATTTCTGGCTATATGGTATTGTACTAGAATTAAATGATGTACTCTCATGCATGGTCACAGGTCAGCTGTCTCCGGCTCTCAGAACGTTGTTCACTTGAACGTCCACCTTGCTTCAACCCTGCTGGAGGTGACCGTGGGATTCCTAGAGCGTGTGATAAGGGAAGGCCCCTCCCCTGAACTCCTCAGCATCCTTGGCTCCTCCTTCCTCTTCTCCACCCTGCTCCCCACCACCCTGGCCCAGCTGGGACCAGTGGCCTGCAAGCAGCCAAAGGTTAGTCAGTATTTTGATCACTGGTTGTGTACGTGATACCAGTTGTATCGTGGTTCTCTTCTCATAGAGATTGCATGGAGTGTAGATACAATAGGTACAGTAGCTCTAGCTACGAAGTTCTTGTTTCGTTTGCTTAAATCAGGAAAGGTTGTGTTTTATTGACACGAAATTGCAGTATGAATTTTATGCATACATGTATAACCTGCTCTGTTTTGGTCGTGCATCCATTATGTTTTTGCAGTACTGACTGCATCTACACGTTTAAATTTTGTTCCCATTGAGAGTTAGAGTACAAAACACACAAAGTCTCAAAATATATTCACACTAAACCACAGATTATGTCCACCTGTGCTAGAGATCACAGCTTTGATGTTATTTTAGACAATGTTTGAGTAAACTGAGTCATCATGAACTTCAGGTCTGCAATCTCAGCTGGAATTGAATCTGGCTCTGCACCACCACCTCCACTCTCCTTAGCATGGGTCCTTTTGGAGACTAAAACTCTTAAGATCGATTGAGATTCGTGTGTGTGTGTGTGTGTGTGTGTGTGTGTGTGTGTGTGTGTGTGTGATCTTAAGTACTAACAAAATTTGTGATTAATTTTACTCACACTGGAGTGACATAGTTGGCCACTGTGCTCCTGATGCAGTTTATTGCATTTGTGTCTTCTTGTTCTCCTCCAGGTGTTACAAAGTTAATATCTAGAGCTACTAAAGTGGGTTGATATCTGGTTGATATGACCTCCTCGTTTTTCCTGATTAAATTGGTTTCATAGAGTACACCAGTGGTGTACTTTGGAAGAGCCTTGTGTGTGTGTGTGTGTGTGTGTTTGCCATTGCCTAGCTACCAAACAAAATAGTTGCATGCTCTTAAGTGTGCGTCACTCGACCATGCATTGAGTGCCCCCCACTTAAGGGTCACGCAACTATATTGTTTGTGTGTGTGTGTGTGCATGTGCGTCCGTGTGTGTGTACTCATCTCCACAAGTTTTCATACCCAGTTGTCATAGTTTAACAGATTAATAATGTGAATTTGAACTAATTTTCTCCCCAGGCCTCTTGCCTGCTTCCTTTATGTTGTACCCTTAGCTAAGAAAGCTACTGTTGGCACAGCATGCAAGCTCTGTGTGCGTGGAGGCCTAGTTGGGAGAAGCAGATATTTTGCTTTGAAATTAAGAGACAAACATACTTGGATTTTTAGTATCTTATTTTCTTCACAAAATAGGGTTTAATTACTATACCACGTCAATAGCCTTCTTCAGCTCATCCAGGTCTAGTTGAAGGGGAGTAGTCAAAGTTATTATGCAGCTAACTGTTACAGGTGCAATTGAATCCATTTTGTCCAGGTAGACTTGTTCACAACTAACTTGGCTTGTAAGTGGTGGTACTTCAATGTCTTATCAATGAGTGACCCCTCCTTGTAAGGAAGCAGTTAGTCACATGGTCCAGTATCTTATCAATCAAGTGTAATTTTTATATGGGTGGGCAAAGACAAGTGATGCTACAACACTGCAGTAGAGTTGTACTCCTCTATCGAGGTAATTGAGTGAAAAACAAAAGTATTGCTCTATATGAGAGACAATCACATCTTGACTCTTCTGGTACGTAATCTTGGACCATGGTTGTTATATAGTGTCTTAATATTTATCACTAAACCCTCCTCTGTTCCTGGAAATAGAAAAACTGAATTCCATGTATGTCGTTATCTCCTGTAATGCATATAAATTGCCAGTAAAAATTGCCATATAATTTTCTGAATCTGATGCCTGTTAATATTTATTGACATTAGTGTGTGTGTGTGTGTGTGTGTGTGTGTGTGTGTGTGTACCTGTGCTCATGTCTCCATAAGTTCAATTGTAATAAGCTCTTGCAATCTGATATAATGAAGTTCTATAATTATTGTACGTGTATAACTATTATTCTGTTCTGTTGCAAAGTGTTCCCAGTGGCCTAGCCTGTGGTGGTTCACTGACACTCTGCTCCTTTGTCCTCATCAGGGCCATTAGGTAGTAGATAAATAATATTACCTCCCATAATGGTCACGCTACTCCAGCCTTGAGCTTTTGGAATGAGTATTGACTTTGATGTGGTTCTGGTGACTGTAGTCATCATAACACTAGTGGTAGCCCTGTGGCAGATGGGGAATGAGATATGTGCAGCGTGATTGAATAGCAAAATGATTGCTGTAAAAGAGGCTTAGTACTATAAACACACCATATATTGCATGGTCTTGCATACACTGCAAACAATTTTGGTGGGTGGGGAACCTGGGAACTAAATTCAAATCAGTATCAACTAAAACAAGCCTAAACTAGAAATTGCCCAATACCCTTCTCAGCCATAATTGTGAAATACAATGACCACACACTTGGATCTGTTGGTCTTCTCAGAGTCAGTGAAAGTATTGTACTGTATCAGTAGCCTTGTTCCCAGGCTCCTCCCTCGCATATATCTATATATCCTTATTTTCAAAGAAATATACGCAAGGGAGGAGCCGGGGAATGAGGCTACTGTATCAGTTAAACTCACTTTACTCGTGTAGGTACTTGTACATGATCCATTATAGCCTGAATTATCCTTTGTTTTAGTGTCTCATTCTGGCTTGTGTCCATGCTGAAAGAGATGTCTACTAAAATTTTCTGCACGTCCTCAGTTCCTGTGATATGTACAAACTTTTCATAAGTCTTTCCTGTGAAGATTGTTTTGAAAATGTAGCCTGCTGTATTTAATTGAAGGATCTAAGTGTGTGTGTGTGTGTGTGCATGACCCACACTATGGGGTACCTGCACTTTTGAGTGTATAATTACTATACCATGCTGAAACCTGCTGAAACTTTTATTACTATACCATGCTGAAACCTGCTGAAACATATATATGTTATAGTTATAGCATGGGCCTCTGTGCTGTATTGGCCCACCCTGGGCCAATACAGCACTGGGCCCATGCTATAACTGACTTATTGTATATCACTGTTAATGAATAGGTGAACTATACAAACAGTATACCCAACTAGAGTGCAGTACTTGTAAGGCTTTCTGTATGTGAGAATACAGGTACCTCTGTCTCCTAGGAGATATACAATAAATATATATATTCCCCCCCCCCATTTTTAACCACTAATACCAAATAGCTAGAAAATTTTAAAAGCAACATGCATTTATAGTAGCTTACTACCAGCTACTACTTCAAATATGGTACACTTTTTTTTGCAACCTTACCTTGTCTATTTCGCTCTTTATTTCTCTGTAGCTAAGATCAAGCTCTGATGCTGATTCTACTGTAATAGATACTTCTATTGTTGGTGCACCTAGTTTTCTGTCTCTTAGTTGGTCAGCACTTGTTCTGTCTTCCATTTTTGATTGCTTCCTTTTTTCAAAAAATGTGAAAATGTGCTTGCATGGTAGTATTTACAGTGCAGGTTAGATGGGAATATCAGTCTCCAGCCACCTGTTGTGGTACTTCAGATGCATATCACTGTTGTCATAGCTACTTTGTAATGTTAGATCTTCTTTTGTAGATCCAGTGATAATTTGATTTTGGTAGGATGCAGGCAGTCACCTTATGAGCTAGACCCCTTGTCTGCCCTTAAACTGCAACAGAGGGAAAACTAGCACTGGTCACTATTCTACAGAAGCTGTAATGCATGTAGCTGTGGTAGTAGTTGATCCTATATAGCACCACTGTAGGATCATCATGCTTATCCTATGATGATCCTATGATGTAATGCGCATCTACCTACAAGTGATTGCTTTCGAGATTTTGAAAGCTTGTGTCGTTGGTCAAAAATGCCTGTGGCGTAAGCTATTAAAAGTGACGTATCTGTGCTAAACCCTTTTTTTCCCCATGTCACAGATCAGGAGTAGAGAAAGGGTCTAGCTTGATAGACTAGTGCCTCGCTCATTATGAGGCAATATTGTAGTACATTTGAAACCTGGTGTTTAATACTCAATTTGTGCTAGCTGCTCCCTGTGATAAATCGAGGCAGGCATGAATTCAGATCCAGATTTAATAGAGGGAAGTACGGTACTTTTGTGAGAATTACCTTCAAGTCCATAATATTCACTTGGAAGTACACCAGTTGGTGTAAGAGGGGCTGTGTGTGTGTAATAACATTAATAAGTCATTAAATGATAATTTTAAAAAATTGTTCTGTGATGTACCATGCATTTAGTACTTAAACAATCATTAGAGCTATACTTCTCTATGTCAGAGTATGACTGTTGTATAGTAGGTCTCTCTCTGGGGACAAACCTCTTAGTCTTTATTACTACTGTAATACACATTCACAAAAATGTAACTATGGTTCTACTTCCAGCAGCTTAGATGTAATTATTGTACATAATACTACTCCATTTTCATTGTGCTTTGCATACTCCCTTCTTCTTAGTGGATTGTAGCAGTTGGGTAATGTCACCTTCCTCGATGGTCTCATCACACCATTCCCACATGTTAGTTGTTGAGTTCCAATACGAACTGTTTGTGCTTGTAGTGACTGTTTTCACTGAAACACGAGTGTGCTCCCTGTATGTGTGAGGTGAGGAATTGATATACCCTATAGTGGGAAATTTTCGTTGGTACAAAATTTCGTATAAATTGTTAAAAACGTGCCAGAAAAAAATTTCGTATTTTTAAATTTTGTATACGCGGTGCGCGCTCATATTACGCATAATGCAGAAGTTAAATTTTCACAGTTTTAATTTTCATATATTCTAACAGCATACGAAAAATATGAAAATTTGCACCATACGAAAATTTCCCACTATACAGTACCTTAGAGACGAACACTTTTGAGATAGTTTTGTTTTGGCAAGGACATTTCTCCACAGCCATTCAGAGTATAGACTTGAAATTTGTTCTGTATAAGTACAGAACTAGTTAGGCTGTAAGGCCAATGCAAACAGGAAAAATGGTAGCAGGGAAAGGAGTGTTAATCAGCTAAACTCGTACAATTCCCAAGCCTTTCTCAGAACATATTGTTTTAACTTTTGAAGTTAACTCCTCTGTAGATTAAATGAGCATAATATCAACAGGCTTTGGTCTCTATGGAGATCTGCACTGCCATTATAGAGTACAGTATAGCTAGAAATTTTCAAGGATTATAAATTTTGCTGTCTTCGTTAATTGTTGGGTATCCATAAAAATTTTACCCGCAAAATTCTGAGGATCGTATTGTAATATATAGGTGGGGCTGCTCGATCCTCAAAAATAAAAATTGTGAAAAGTTTGGCGATTGCCTTTCTGTGAAAATTTTATTCCTCGAAAATTTCTATCTATACAGTACAACAACCACATCCTTCAATTGATAGTTCAAATAAAAAGTAAACCATCTCACTTGCACTTTTTTGGTACATGTTCCTGTATAATCTTTGTTATAGTCTCTCTTATTATTGTACTGTCTTGCCCTCTGTCTCTGGGGATAGAGATATCCACTATGACTGAATACCAGTCTTGTGTTGTTGTGATCTGTCTAAACTGCTGGTACGTTTTTCCTGTTAAAGTTGATCTGAACTTGTAGCCTGTGATTTTGGCCTGGCATTTCTGATTAGTGTGTGTGTGTGTGTGTGTGTGTGTGTGTGTGTGTGTGTGTGTGTGTGTGTGTGTGTGTGTGTGTGTGTGTGTGTGTGTGTGTGTGTG
>CAXIPT010000008.1:2833118-2845952 GCA_964030475.1 Tethya wilhelma | reverse complement strand
GTGTGTGTGTGTGTGTGTGTGTGTGTGTGTGTGTGTGTGTGTGTGTTTGTGTGTTTGCCATTGCCTAGCAACCAAAGTTTTTATAGGCTAATTGTCAGTTACGGGATGGGTGGAGGCTGGTGACAATGAAGTAGCTAGAGGTCACAAGGGGTCAATGGCAAACAAAATAGTTGTGTATTGAGGGCCCCCCACTAAATAGTAGCATACAGTCTCATTAGGACTTAATCTACCTAGGCCAGCATATCCCTGGCCACAGTTGCCCATCCATCTTGTTTAGCACAACTGCAGCTTACCTGAGCAATGTTGTTTCTCGTTGTTTGTAAACTGTCACTAAGCTTTATTGCAGTGTCCACTGTTATGTTCACTGTTGCACTGAGAGCACCCATTTCGAGATCTGCTTCAAAGTTGGAGAAGCTGGCTGATTGCTTGCTTGTTTTCAAGATAAAAAGAATCTTAAGTTTGAGTGACTGTGCTAAACACTAACACTGCCCTTTCTACAACTGTGACTCCTTTTAGGGTCTGCAAGGTCACATGGTGTATGTATGTCCCCAAGGGAATGATAATGGTTTAATTATACCACCACCAGATGAACTAGTTAAGCTACTGTGGGGAGGTGGTATGACTGATTTGTACTATGTATGTATCTGGTGCATAATTATCATGTAGCAGCTAGCAGACTTGTGTGATGATCTTATGATACCTCATGTTTTTATATGCGTGAATTTGCCGTTTACTCATCTATTTGTAGCTGAGGTGAATACTTTATGGTAGAAAGATAACTCAAATCCCCCAGAGAATCAAATTCCTAGTACAATACATGTACATACTGATCCATTAATTGTCATGTGAGAACGTTCATATTTTTTTAAAAATATGTCAAAAAATGGAAGACCTAGCTAGCTGGATTTGAATGTACTAGCTATATGTGTGGTTGATGGATGCTTCTTTATTTTATTGTAGTATGCAGTTGAGGTGCTGGACCTGGTGAAGAGGACCCTGCCTGTGATCTCAGCAGCTGCTCAGAGTGCTGTGAGAGAAGCTGGCAGGCCAGAGGAGTCCTCGGTGTACAGCGACACCAAGCTCCTTCACTATGCCACCATTGAGACAGAGCACCCTTACAAGCAAGCCACTGTCACTCACTTCAAGGTTTGACCCTTGTACTTGGGTGTGTGTGTGTGTGTGTGTGTGTGTGTGCGTGCGTACGTGCATGTGCGGATGTGTATTGCTATTACTGATGGTATGCTTTAAATAAAGTATTACAATTGTTATATCCCTGCAGATCAAGTTTGCTGATAAAGTCCAGTGGATGAGTCTGGAGTTTGATCCTCGTTCTGGCTTTGCTCAGAAAGAGGACAAGATTGGAGAGCTATTGATCCCTCGTAGGAGTGCTCTGACTCCGCCCACCTATTCCTCCAAGAACAAGTCGACGGAAGATGCAACTGTTACATCGTCCATCATTGGGGTCGGAGTGGATGACCTCTATGCCGAGTGGGACCGGTACGCCTTGGACTTCCCTCCTGGGCTGGTCCTTCTGCCAGGTAACACTAGTGCAGGAGTGAGGGAGTGAGGGAGTGTGGGAGGGAGTGAGGGAGTGCTAGTACAGGTGTCTTTAGTTTAACTTCCTACAATACCAGGAAAGTTAGAAGAAATGCAAATGAAACTCCAAGAGTACTAAAAGACAGACATCTATTCTGACAGATGTGGAGGGAATTCAAGGTTTTCCTTCTTTTGTTTTCTGACCCTCTGTAGGTAATGAGGTGCACATTGCTCTGAGCACTGACACAGAGTACGAGAAGAAAGACACTAACAACCATTTTGGACTCAAGTGCCAGGCAGTTGGCTATGAGTGGACCAATAATACCTCTGATGTAAGTTGGTTGGTTGACTTTATTTGTCATCTTGTGAGCTATGTTTTTTGGCTCTGTTCTCAGTGTTTGTTGCTACTAGAGAAGGAGCTGGTTGCTCTAGGTGCCATGTGTGCCTCCTCAATGCTGAAAGAAGACACGATACTGCCTTTTGCTGGTAAGTTGTACATCACAGAACAAATGGTGCAAGTCATGAGAAGAAATGCTTTCAATTTCAGAGGAGCTGACAGTCAGTGGTAACCCTGGAGACTCTGAAAAGGCTGACATGAGGATCGTACAAGCAGCTGCACAAGAAGTATGTGTATAGAGTGCTTTTTCTCAATAGCTGCCACATTCTACCACTTTTTCTCTGAGAGAAAGTTTCTAACATTTTAAATTTTTCCGTGTAGGTCTTGAACAGACACAACCATGTTCTGTGTCGGGGGTTGATGGTGGACACACCTTCCATTCACAACATCCTTGCTGGGGGCATCCCTGTCATTACTAGCAGTAACGAGCAGACATTCCTCAAGGATTTCATTGAGAGTAAACCGGACACCACTGGCGGTCGTTTGGCTAGGTAAGAACCCAACAGCTTGGTGTGGTGAAGTGACACATGCATGATGCGTGTAATTGTGTAGTATGTAGTACACATTAGTGTAGTGTGATCCAGAAATCCCTTTGTAGTGGTGACAGTATTGTCACATGTTGAAACAGGTAGTTTTGGGGGACCCAATGGCTGGGTTTTGAGCATTGTTATTCTGAGATCAGATAGCTATGGAAAACAAGTGCTGCTTGTAACACAGTTACCACTGATTCTTGTAAAGGAAGCCAACCCAACTGTGGTTCCATGTAAACAGTGTACCTGATAGCTACTCATAGAAGTATCCCTTTCTTATGCACATGACAATGTTTTACACCATGATTGTACTATGTATGTTACAGATGGCTTCAGCCTGACAGAGCTGTAGATCCTGAAGCTTCAGAACTCGTCCTACCGGTCGAACCTGTCCAGGCTGGAGTCAGTTCAGAGTTCACCATCTGTACCAAAGATCAGGATGGAAAGCCTGTCTATGTTGAAGGAATGAAGGTGACCAACTGATCCTTTGTTTTAGTTGGCCTCGTACATATCATAATACACTTGATGGATTGACTGTGTGTGTGTGTGTGTGTGTGTGTGTGTGCTAGGTGGAGGTGAAGGCCGTCTGGCTGGGGAGGAAGGGTGGCCAAGAAGGTGAGGTTCCCCACAAGAGCAAGATGGTGGACAGTGTGATGGGAGTGAGGAGACCAACCTTCAAGAGATCCTACCACCCAACTCGACTCAACAGCAGCTACCTCTACCACTCCATCTCCATGATGATGGTAGGTCACATGATGAGTCACATGACTCAACTATGCATATACATTGTACATTGTTTGAAATGCATGCACCTAACTCTCTGTCTACCATATAGCACTATTCTGACTACTCTTTTGAAGAACTTCGTCTCTTTGCTCCGAAAGTTGAAAAGTATGTTTACAACAAATTGTTTGTTGACTATAAGAGTAAGAATTAACCTATTACTGTGATGTACACTCACAGGAGTTCTGAGAATATTCCCCTCAAGTCTAACGATGACGGCACCTATGTTGCCAGCTGGGTGCCCTCCACCAGTGGACAGTACCTCATACAGATATTCATTGATGGAAGGAGCACAGGTAGAGATAGAGAGAGGGGGCAATGAAAAGTGTTCACACTGAATTAGTGGAGTCCTCCCTTGTTTCATTCTTTTTTTTTTTTTTTTTTGCTCTACTGCCCATTCCTACACTGACACTACTTATTTTCATGTACATGTGTATATATTATACTGTTATATGCAGTAGAAGAATGATTATGCCAATAAATTGTAAACATTAGTTTTACATTTAGTGTTCTCTTTCTGTTCGTGATTCCATCAGGCCAGGAGAAGCCTCTAGATGTTGCTGAGCAAGATGTGCCTGAAGAGGATGATGATGATGCCACTGATGGTGGTGATGAGGAGATGGAGGCAGAGAAGGACCAGGAGGAGGAGGAGGAGGAGAGCAGCTCAGAGACCAACAAGGAGAGCCCCCCTACCTTGGAGACACAGGAATCACAGACCAAAGTCGAGTTTCCCATTCCAAAGATGAAGCTCTTCTCAGGGAAGACTGCCAAGGGACTTAGGATCCGGGCTGAACCTTCACTGACCGTAAGGAAGGATACTTGTGTATGAGTCACTTTATATCATGAGGTTGTCCTATTGCTTCCAGGCTAGAGCCCTCGGTGTGATTAATCCAGGAGACCGTTTCACCTATTCAGAGCAGGTTAGAGAATTGTATTTTGCATTCTGTAGATCCTATTATTTTAGTTTAACTAACTGCACCTTAAAGGAGCTGTGTCTAAGCAGTGTTTTGTTACTAAAAATAATACAATTTAATGACTTCTTCCCCCACCCCCCTCCCCGTTACTCGGATAGTAGTGTTTATGCAGTCAGCTGTTATTTCAAGCCTAAGTAGCTGAACAATGTGTATTTAAAATTGTAAGGTTTCTGGTTATGTTTATTTATAGTAACAAAACAGTGCTTGTAATACTAACACATTTCTATTGATTGTACACACTTGTGTTGTATCTCTGCCATAGATTGAGAATGAGGTGGGAAAGTGGGTAGTACTCACACCTGATGCTATGGAACAACTAAAGTGTAACAGCTCAGCAGCTTATGCTCTTGGCTACAGCTCAGACAGAAAGCAGGAGTTCCTTGAGGAGGTTGAGGTGAGGATAGAGCCTAAGATAGAAGTTGGATCAGACTGATACAATAGGCTGTTCAGCCATTGTGTGCTACTGGGGGTTACAACATTAGACCAATGCACTATCATTGTAGATTTTTACTTACAACATCAGTATTGTTGCATGATATTATCGTAGAAAATACCATAGATTGGAAAATTTTACCACTAAAATTTTTCACCATTTGGAAATTTTTTGCCACTAGCGCAAATTTAAAACATATAGTGTATGATCTTTACCGATCTAATTTTCCCCCTTAATTTACAGCCCTTGCCAGAAGAGATTGAAAAGCTGAAGAAGCAGTTCACTGCCAGTGTTCCTTCTCCTTCCTCTGCCTCCTCTCCTAAGAAACCCATCTCCAAGAAGAGACAGGGTGGTCCTGGCTCCTACCAGGTGGTGCAGTGTGGTACAGCCGGCCACAACGTCCGCTCCAAGCCTGGCCTCAAGAGCACGCCAGTGGGACGACTGGCCAAGGGAAACAAGATTGATGCTGATGAAGAGGTGGGTGGGCATCAATTGGAAAGTGGTGTGTTGTTCGATCATTTGATGTACTGGTTGTGTTAATTGTGTCTTGTGCAGATAGAGAATGATGATGGCATCTGGTTGAAGCTCTCCAAGGAGAGCACCAAGAAGTACAGCGATGGTAACGGTGAGGCATGGACACTTGCTGTTGGCCCCAGCGGTCGAATCTTCCTGGCCTTGGACAACGATGACAGCTACCTCTCGCAAATCATCGACATCAAAGCACCACCTCCTAAACCAAACATCTTCCCCACCGCGGCCCAGGTGTTTGGTACCTCAAATACATCAGTGTTTGGTACCCCTCTCTCCGAAGTGCCCTCAGTGTTCAACTTTGGCTCGAAAAAACCAGTCAAGATCCAGTTTGGCGGTAAAGAGCCTGTGAAGTTGCAGTTTGGATCCGAATCTCCCAAAGGCCTCTTCAAGTTTGGTGGCGGATCAGATAAGGAGGAAGAAAAGAAGAAAGAAAAAGATGACGACAAGAAAGCGAGTGAAAGTGCAGGCAGCGAAACAACTCCACTTGGCAATGCCTTCAGCATCGGCAGTAAAGGGCCACTGAAGGCTTCACGGATAACCCGAAGAGCTCGAAAGAAATCATCCTCACCTGTTGAAGGGCCAAAGAAGGAAGCTTTAAAGGAGGAAAGCAAAGAAGAAGAAGACGAAGCTGATGGAAACGAAGAGAAAGAGCCCAAGGAACCAGAGCCAGAGGAGGTGACATCACCCACTATCAAGCTACCTGTGAAACAAGCCTTGTCTCCTGCAGTCGCTGAATGCCAGAGAGCGATATTTGCTGCCTTTCTCTGGCAGGAAGGCCTTGTGTACGATGCCATGGCATCAGCTTCGTACCTCAAATTCAATCCTGGATTGATGAAAGAGGTTTGCGAAGAGTCCACGAAAAGTAAAGGAGCCCAAGAGAAGAGCTCACCAGGTGGTAAAGATGGGGAGGAAGACAAGAAGAAGGCTGAGGAGGAGCCGGAGAAGAAGCCAGAAGAAGCTGAAGAGGCCAAGGATGCAGAGAAAGAGAGCGAGCAACCAGAGGCAATGAAGTCATCTTCCAAATCTCTGACAAGCCTTGATGCCTCATCAACCTCCACCATCTCCACCCTGCCTCCAACACTGAGCCATCTCGTCACATTCTGGGATGAAATCTCAGGCAAGGTGATTGAAAATGCCAGCCTCCCCTTTCCTGCTCCAAAGGTACCTGTTCTAGCAGAAGAGCTCCAAAAGCGTTACGAAGAGGAGAAGAAAGAAATTGAAAAGAGAAAGAAGGAGAAAGATAAAAAGGCCTCTGTGCCAGCTGGTGGTGGGGGGTCAACCGTTTGTGAGCTGTGCGATCAGAGCTTCCCTGATCCCGTCACCTACCACATGAAGGAAATGCACCCGGGCTGTGGCAAACACGCCAGTGGTTGGGGCTACAACAGCCGAGGCACATTCTGCTCTGGGTGGGCTGGTAACTGTGGAGACGGAGGCAGAGGAGGCAGCACCTGGTACCTCATGTGCAAGGCCTGCCACTCCAAGTACCTGGCCATGAAGGACGAAGCCAAGAAGAAGTCTGTGAAGACCGTTCCCATGCCTAAGATGAAGACCAGGAAGCCGGGGAAACCTCGCACACTGCCCGTCATCTCTTCCGTCCAGGGAATGATCCAGAATGCACGATTCCTCCTTGAGATCTCTCGCACTAGTGATAGTGCTCCCAGCACTCCGTCCGCTGTAAAGCCACCCAACATTGCTGAGCTGATGCCAGCTGGGACCGACTACCAGCGCCAAGCCTCAACTCCCAGTGATAAGTCCGGTACCCTACCTCGTGCTCCAGAGAAACGCCTTGACCCGAACAAAGTCTTTGACTCCGATCGTCCAAATTTCAACCGCTCCGTCTCTGTCATTGTTGGAGGATCCACTGCTGTGAAACGGACCAAGAGTGATTCTGGTGGGGAAGATGGTTCGGCTGGGCAGATCATTCTCAGACAGAGAACCATGGATGGGACAACCTCTCCAAATGAGCAGATAGGAAGCTCCTTGATGGCCAAGCCCTCCAAGAACCTCAGGAAGCTCATGTACAACCGCTCTAGACGTGGCTCCACCAAGAAGGAGACTGGGTATTCCAAGGTGATGGCATTTGTGCTCCGCTATCACGATCTGGATGGACTGAGAGTGTCCATGAAACAATCCATGAGGGTGGCTGGCATCAGGACATTTGCTCTGGAGGTAAGTAAGATGGACACACACTAGAGACGTTTATATTCCGTTTGTGTGAGAGTGTGCTTTGAATGTGAATGCACAAATTTAGTATCACAATATATTATAGTCAATAAGTTCTCATTTGTTCAGTGGTTTGTGATTTATCTCTTATTGAAAGATGGTTTCTTTTGGTTTCAGTTTCTAGAGTGGCTGCTAACCAAGGTTCAAGATCCTTCTGTGATCCATGATGTCCTGTGGCAGTTCAACTGTGCCCTTACCGACCACCCAGTCCAGCAAATGGCCTCCAAGGTGAAGGCTGAAAGAGAGAAAGAGGAGAAGGGACAAAAGAATGACAAGGTCAGTGAGGAACTACTCCTGTGTGTGAGGTGTATCAATGTGTGCCACAATTTGTGGAGTTGGTTGAAGGGGTTTTGTTTGTTTCTCTTTGTTTGTTAGGCTTCTGAGTCTGAGGACTGGTTCCTTGGTAAGCATCCTCTCACTGGTCTTGATGGTGCTGGAGCAATGCTGCAGATGCTGCGAAAACAGTTCCACTCCTTCCTACAAACAACTGCCAACATCATGCCTAAGGTACAAGGTCTATGGTCTGTGTATGCCTGTGTGCTTCACCTCCTATGGTTGTGGCTATTATGTGTACAGTAGCTGTGATAAGTACAAGTAGAGGTAAAGTATGAGTAATGTCATGAGTACATGTGTATTTGGATGTATACAAACACTACACATACAGCTTCCTTCAGGCTCTACTGCTCAACAAGTTGCCTTGCAGTGCTACTGCCTCCGTTTCCAGCCTCAAGACCACTCCTTCCTGCTTCAGAGCAATGTGTTTGCCAACATCAGTCAGGCCCTTTCTCTCGCTGATGACTCCCAGGAGGGAACCACTGCCCAAGACAAGAAGGCTCTCATCAAAGACACGGTATGTACCAATATTAAAATCAGTGATACCATACCAATAACTGATCTACGGTATATAACACTATATAGTATTAAACTATACGTGTACTACATTGTTCAGTTAACAACATAACTATTAAAAATTCTAATTTTCGTATGACACTGCATTTACAATCTGCAAAAATTTCAAACGTGAACTTTTCAACATGACTCCCCATTATGTACCGTATTTACGAAAATTAAATAAAATTTTGTTTACAAAATATTTTCAGCATGAAAATTTCACAATCTACTGTACAGTCCAAGAGGTGTTTAGATCTACACACATGTATGGGACCAACAGTTGTAATTATTATTGCTAGCAGACAAGTTTCTTTGTGAAAGGAGCCCGACCATTCTTATTTTCATTATTTTTATCATTGACACGCTTATACTTTGAATTATTTCTCAGAAAACTGCAGTGGTAGTGAAAACTCTGCAGTATCCTACAAGGGTTAAGAACACAATATTTCAGTTTTGCTTGGAGAAGCCAAATTTCTCTATTTTCAATTCCTGGACTTCCTAAGTTGAAATTCAATTCTGAAAAAAATACAGGAGGTAATGGATCACTTAGCCTCAGCAGAAAAATGTCGTGTGACCCCATGTAAGAGGCTGAAGTACATAAATTTATATAGGTTGTTTTGCGTTGTCCTTTTGTGTTTTTGCACTTTTCACTGCGAGAGACATGTCTTGTAAGAGCGTAAGCAACTCTTTTCTTCATCATTGTCGTAGAATTGACCAGTTCAAAGCCTTTTCCTAAGTATATGTCTGCATTTGCGTACAGCACATCCTTATTCACCAGGTTTTCTGAGATATATTCCCAGGGATCTCGAGCCAGCTCTATCCTCGGAACCACTGATATGATCATTTTGTCTCCATTGTCTAGTCCGCCAAACATCTGGAGTGTTGAGTTGTAATTGTTGGAAGTGGTTAGAACATGCACACGCTGCACTAGTGGGTGTGCCAGATTACGTGCCAGAACATATCTGTACTCCTCCATTCTCTGATGAATTTTTTCCACTGATATGTTCTTGTAATCAAGGAAGGGTGCTATTACCATGTGAATAGATAGTGAGCTTCCCTGTCCATCATATTTACTGATAGTTGGATGTGGGGTAGGGGTCTCTGGTGGACTCACAGAAGAGAAGGGTTGTGTTGTTTTATCTAACAACGGTAATGGTCTAAAAGGAGCTAGTGGAGCTTGTTTCTTATGTAGTATGTGGTTCCTATCTAGTACCACATACATTAAAGCACACCCAGCAAGAAGGAGTATGATCTTCAATTCTACACGTCCTGAAAATTGGGTTTCAGTGCTAATGACGTATGCAACTCACAATGATTATTGGACCCTACATAATATGCATGGTTATAATGATTATCATTATAATAATATTGTATAGGGGGTAAATTTGGTGGTCTTAAAATTTGGCGAATTCAGTTCTAAGCTCAATTTTGGAGGTGAAAAACATGCTCTTGTTACAAACAACAAACCTTGCAAGCTTTCATACTGCAGTAGTAGGACAGTAGAGAGTCTTTTAGTGTTAAAAACTGCTAAAACTAACGTTGCCTGCATGTGGTTTCTGTTTATTGGTAATGGTTGTCACGATTCGCCAATTTGCCAAATTTAATTCTCACCAAGTTTACCCACTATACAGTATGTTATCATTTTGTGCAACTCCATACTATAATGTTACCTCTGTTTGGACCCCATGTCTGTGAAAAGAAGTGGAGTAGCATTATATATATACCCTTGTTTGACTTGATCCAGAGTGACAATGATTACTGAGTATGTTGAGCATCAATAACTAGTACTTCACATAGCAACCATTATTAACAATAGAAATTCATATCAGTATACTGTAGGCTATTAGCAAATATTGCATGGTTCCTACATTATACATTGCAGTCTGTGGTCTTCAGGCAGGCTGGTTCCCAAATGGTACAGAGATTGGAATCCTGCTCTAGACTGGAATGTACAAACTAGCTCACTTAATTAAATATTGTCTACATGAGAGAGCACCCCTTGGTGCTCACAGAAAATCTACTAGCACTAAGTGTAATTACTAGGCAAAAATAGCATATCTTCTGCCTGCAGGTGCCTAGTGAGTATCTGAGAAGTTTGTCGGCTGGCTTCCACCAGTGGTGGACCATCAAGGCGGACCACTATGACACTGTCATCATGTTCAAGGTAGCCCTTCTCTGCTCCACACCAACTCATCAATTAACTAATTTTGTATGAGCATTTTTATCCAACAAAATGTTTTTGTTGGCTCAGAGATCAGTGGACAAGTCCTTCCCTTTTTATATGATTTTCGCTCTCTCTCTCTGCAGGTGGGTAAGTTCTATGAGCTGTACCACCAGGATGCTGTCATTGGAGTGAAGGAGTTAGGCCTGTGTTTCATGAAGGGGGACTTTGCTCACAGTGGTTTCCCAGAGAGAGCCTTTGGCAAGTATGCCCACATCCTGGTGGACAAGGGCTACAAGTGAGTCCCACACCATAGCGCCAGTACATGTGAGCTGTGCAATGATGATGTCATCCACTCAGGGTGGCAAGGGTCGAACAGACAGAGACCCCTCAAATGATGGAGCAACGACTCAAACAAAGTATGCCGTAATTATGTCATGGTACTTACTATGATGTCATTATGATGTCATTGCTACACAGTGAGCCGTCCGTCCAAGTTTGATCGTGTTGTTCGCAGGGAGGTGTGCTCCATTGTGACCAAGGGAACCCGCACTCTCTCCTTCTTTGACAGCGACACCCCTCACAGGGAGAGTGCCTTCCTGCTAGCAGTGAGGGAGGAGCAGCTCTCTCCCTCCCACAGCCAGTATGGAGTGTGCTTCATGGACACCAGCATTGGAGTCTTCCACGTGAGGAACTTGCTCTCTGACACATTCATCAAATATTCTCTCTCTCTCTCTCTCTGTCTCTCACGCACACACACACAGCTGGGCCAGTTTGAAGATGACAGCCAGTGCTCTAGGTTAAGGACACTCTTGGCCCACTACCCTGTAGCCCAGCTCCTCCTGGAGAAGGGCAACCTCAGCCAGAGCAGTCTCACTGTGCTCAACCAGCTCCTGGCTACTAGCATCAAGGAACACCTCACTCCCAGTAAGTCCTTTGACTTTCATTAAGCCTCGGCGCGTGTGTAGCATGTGCAGAGGGTTACGGTAGTCGTTTTGTCTGTCTGTCCCATCGAAATCTCAAGAAAGACAGCTCTAGCGACAAAATTGATGGTACTTACGTTCATAACTCTGAATGATCTTGTAAAAATATATTTTTTGCTGTCCAAAACACTGTAGTTCTTGAGTTTTGAGGCTTTTGTGCTTCTTTGAGCGCTTAGCTTCGAGGCCACGCCTACTAATTTGGTGTGCGTTATCTAGAATTTGTGTTGCTGAGGTCCAATGCTGCATGGCTCTTTGCATGCATGGCTGTTGGTTAGTGTTGTTTGGCAAGACAGACATTAGTTGGTCTGCTTTCTATCTAAGCATATAGGGCATCCAAAGACTCTACACAAGCTATAGATCATTATAGCTAATGCATCTGTGGTTAGCTAGGCTCTTACTGAGGCCCAGCTCAGTGCTAGACTTTGACGGCAGCTGAGTATTCCAATGCATGTACATAACCGTAGCAGAACTCATCTGGTTTATAGTCTGTAACATGTGCTGCTTCACCATAGCCATGTTAGCTATGCCGGCCACTAGATGGATCATAGCCTGTAGTTTTGAAGTTTCCAGTGATACTGAGTTATGTTACACTCTTTTACACTGTATGCATATAAGTGTGCTAGCTAGTTGAGTGCGCCTTGGTGCCTTCATTTTAATGAAAAAAGGTTCTTGGGTTCTCCACTAGTTTTAATGGGAAAAGTTTCTTGGGTTCTCCACTAGTTTTAGTGGGAAAGGTTCTCGGGTTCTCCACTAGTTTTAGTGGGAAAGGTTCTCGGGTTCTCCAATAGTTTTGATGGGGAAAAGGTTCTTGGGTTCTCCAATAGTTTTGATAAGAAAAGGTTCTTGGGTTCTCCAATAGTTTTGATGGGAAAAGGTTCTTGGGTTCTCCAATAGTTTTAATAAGAAAAGGTTCTTGGGTTCTCCAATAGTTTTGATGGGATAAGGTTCTTGGGTTCTCCAATAGTTTTGATGGGAAAAAGTTTTTGGGTTCTCCACTAGTTTTAGTGGGAAAGGTTCTGGGGTTCTCTACTAGTTTTAGTGGGAAAGGTTCTTGGGTTCTCCCATGGGAAAAGGTTCTTGGGTTCTCCTATAGTTTTGATGGGAAAAGGTTCTTGGGTTCTCCAATAGGAAAAAGTTCTTGGGTTCTCCAATAGTTTTAATAAGAAAAGGTTCTTGGGTTCTCCAATAGTTTTGATGGGAAAAGGTTCTTGGGTACTCCAATAGTTTTGATGGGAAAAGGTTCTTGGGTTCTCTAATAGTTTTGATAAGAAAAGGTTCTTGGAGTCTCCAGTAGTTTTGATGGGAAAAAGTTCTTGGGTTCTCCAGTAGTTTTGATGGGAAAAGGTTTTTGGGTTCTCCAATAGTTTTGATGGGAAAAGGTTCTTGGGTTCT
>CAXIPT010000008.1:2814660-2833066 GCA_964030475.1 Tethya wilhelma | reverse complement strand
AAAGGTTCTTGGGTTCTCCACTAGTTTTAGTGGGAAAGGTTCTTGGGTTCTCCATTAGTTTTAGTGGGAAAAGTTCTTGGGTTCTCCACTAGTTTTAGTGGGAAAGGTTCTTGGATCTCCACTAGTTTTAGTGGGAAAGGTTCTTGGGTTCTCCAGTAGTTAAGCCTCGGCACGTGCGTAGCACGTGCTGAGGGTTACGGTAGTCGTTTTATCTGTGTGTCTGTTACTAGATTATCTGAAGAATGGCAGCTCCATGGTACAAACAGAAGGTACTTACGTTCATGAATCAGAATTATCTAGAAATTTGTTGTGTAGAATCTTGCAAAACGCTGTAGTTTCTGAGATTTGAGCCTATTGTGCTTCCCAGAACGCTTAGCTTCGAAATCGCACCCACGATCATGCCCCATGTAGTGTGCGTTATTTAGAATTACAGTTGGACCAGATATGCTCAGTTCAGTTCAAAGCTCTGGCTCTAGCTAGATGTGATGTGCTTGGTTCAGTTGGCTTAGCTGTTTGCACAAGTAAGTAACTCAATTTTTATATCGTACTGCAACTTGTCTCTTGACTGCATACTGCCATGATGCAGCATCCGCATGCAGTATGGCCTCAGTGTCTCAGTATGGTTCAGGCTAGCTGAATATCTGCTTTCGAGCAGTATAACTAAGCATTACTGTTCAAAGTTTTACCACTGGTTCAATGGATTTTCTAAACTGAGTTTTCCTTACTGAGATCATTGTACTATCGGCTAGCTGAGACCACTGCGGATCAGTCATGATTGATCATCAGTGCTAGGCCGCTGACACAGATCAGGCATACTGAGCTGGGACTTGTTGTATAAGTCTCAGTACTAATGGTCTTTTGTACACATGCATGTTTATTTATGCATGCTAGTTGGCCTGCTGCTTCATCACAGAGATGTGGTGGTGGCTGTACGGACAGTGTCACTATGTGCCTATAGGTGATTATTTTCTAATACATTGACTCATAGTACTCATACATGTATCTATGATACACTATTTTACACAGCATAATAATTATGCATACAAGTGCACTAGCTAGTTGTCAATAAGTGTGTCGAGGCTTGTGCACCATTGGTGCTTTCATATTATTATTGCAATTTATGACACTGAGGATCCATATCAGGGATCAAGCATAAAAATGAAGTAGTCATGTGCCGAAATTGAGACATTCCTTGTTCCAATGAATATTTGTATTGCGCTAATGGGCCATCCGTGCCATTCCTATGTACCCAGTACTACCGTACTGGGAATACTTTTTACCGCACTACCTATCTTTTTTTTGAAATTTTTGTTACTTGTATACATTGTTGTATAGACTCATTGCTACATTGTTTGTCAATGCTGATAGAATTCTTGATCTTGACACAGCAGATTTTATTGAACAATATTGCAATGTAGAAATGAATGTACATGTTGGTTGTGTTTCTCTCTGCAGCTGTGGTTGTGTCTGGCCGCCTTGTGTGTGATTGATGAAGAGCATGCTGAAGCTCTCTCTTCCGGCCAGTGGCTAGGACAGGATGGAAAGCCAAAGAATAAGGTGAGCAGCTGCTATAAAAAGAAGTGCACATCTGACTCTGTGTGTGTTGGTGGTGTAGCCTCTCTGTGACAATCATGATGATGGGGAGACCCAGGCGCTAATCCTCTGTGACAAGTGTGGTAACCTGTGCGGTGAATGTGACCGAGTGCTCCACTACAAACGAGCCACCAAGAACCACCAGAGACAGGTTAGCTAGATGGTACACCTGGCTGAGATTATTTGTGTCATTACATAGTATGTATACTGAATGGTTTGACTCATAAATACCTTCCTGCATGGTTATTGTAAAGTTGGCCAATTCTATCTGTTTCCCTTGATGTAGTATAATTAAATACTTTCCCATTGCAAAGCTCAGAACACTGTATACAGTAGTCTATACCATCACGTGGTGTTTGCATCAAGATCATCTACAAGTTGGTGTGCATGTGAATATTATGTGTCTTTTTCTCCACAGGTGTTCAAGGAAGAAGAGGAAGCAGTGAAGGTTGAGCTCCATGAAGGCTGTGGAAGGATCAAGCTCTACTGGACCATGGCTCTGGCTGACTATCGCACACTGAAGGGAATGATAGAATTCAGGGAGTCTGGAAGTGGTAAGATACTTTTGAGCAATTCTCAAGAAATTTTCACTGTTTATGGTTTTTCATCACTACCTCAAGTAGCATAGCAATCGAAATCCATCTACCGTATTACATATACCTCACTTCATTCCTGCCACTATTCTACAGGAGGAGGCAAAGGTGCCTGTAGGTTCTGTGGTACCACCAGTAACACCAGTCTCCTGGCCATTGGTAATGTGTGTGCCGACTCAGAGTGCCTTGAGAGGGCAGACACAGTCTGTGACAAGACCCTCTCATGTGGCCACGCCTGCTGTGGGGTCAAGGGAGAGGATGCATGCTTGCCTTGTCTGAACGGCTGTGCTGGCCCTGATGCCAAGCTGAAACAAGATGCTGATGATATGTGTATGATATGCTACACCGAGGGCCTCTCCTGTGCTGCCTGTGTACAGGTATAGATGGGGCATATGATACTGTGAATATGTTCTATTTAATGCACCCCTTCATTCTACAGCTGGAGTGTGGTCATGTGTTCCACTATCACTGCTGTCGAAATGCCTTGACTAAGCGTTGGTCCGGACCAAGAATCACCTTCCGATTCATGTTCTGTTCCATCTGTGTGGTAAGAGTTACAGACAACATCAATCAAATCATGTTCACCAATGTATTTCACTTCTTCTTGTTCTCTCTCTCAGAACACCCGTATAGCTCACTCCCAGTTGGCCGATGTGCTGGACCCAGTGGTCACTCTCTACGATGATGTGAAGAGGAAGTGCCTCATGAGACTGGAGTACGAGAACCTCACCAAGTGTGAGGCTATCACCACACCTTCTTCCAAGTTCTACCAGAAGCCTTACGAGTATGCCATGTGGAAGTATGCCTACTATGTCTGCCACAAGTGCAAGAAGGTATCATACGTACGGTAGTACGTACCGTATAGCGGGAAATTTTCGTGGGGGAAAATTTTTGCGAATTTCGTGGTTTGGCAGCTTTCCGCGAAAATTTTCCCCCACGAAATTCGATATTCGTAAGGTATGTGGTCGTCACGTATAGTTGAGACGCAATCCACGAAAATTTTCCCCGCGAATTTCTATTCAAGACGAAAACGCAAAAATTTTCCCCCACGAAAATTTCCCGCTATACGGTATAGTAGGAATGGGCCGAATGTCCCATAGACACAGTACAAAATGTTCACACTTATAAACTCTCAGGGAAAGAAAACTAAGCCTTCAAACACATTAATAGCCTCCCCTAGACAGTTTTCTTACTGTATACACTAAGAAAACTAGAAGAAAGTTCCAAGAGCACTCTGGAGAGAGAGCGCTGGCGAGAAGCCACAACAGTGCAATTTGTTTTCCCCTTCCTAACTGACTTACTTGAACGCGATTTCCAGGCAAACAAAAGGCATTGAGCCAACTTTGACTGTATAGTGAGACTTCATTTCATCCGTAGTACGTCCTTTTGTACTTGTTTGTTGCCAAAAATGTTCAGCAAAGAAAATCTAGGAAGCTTTAAAACTCAGGTATAACTGAATACTGTACTTTGTATTATAGTCTCGCTAGCCAGACTCTCCGCAAGGGAAGAGTCTGGCTAGCGAGACTACAAATATCTTTGTGGCGGAGAGTCTGGCTAGCGAGACTATTTGTATTAGCCATTTTGATGCAGGTAAAGGTCGTCAATAGACCACGTGGTTTGCCAGCATATAATGCGCATGCGCATCTAGTGCTGCAAACACTTGCTTTTTGTAGAGACTAACCAGTCTCTCCATGCAATTAAGCACCTTATAGTGTTGAAAAAAGTGAATGAACAAGTAGTAAAAATTTTGAAAAAATAAGCAGTGTAGGAATGGGCAGTGCTATAAAAAGCAATGAAACAAGGAAAGTCTCAGAATTTCGGCACATGACTACTTCATTTTTTTTTGTGCCAAACCCTCATATAAGTTACTACTGTATAACCGTGACTTTAGTACATGGCGTGATGCCTATTGCTTCAGCTAAACTAGCAAAGGATTCACTTGAACGATGCAACTAATAATTGAGCCAATTGACTGACTCATAATCCATGGGATTCATGAATCAAACTTTAGTCCGGAATTGACTGATAAAATGAAGTAGTCATGTGCCGAAATTCTGAGACTTTCCTTGTTTCATTGCTTTTTATAGCACTGCCCATTCCTACACTGCTTATTTTTTCAAAATTTTTACTACTTGTGTATGTAATAATGCACTATATTATGTACAATACACATGATGTCCTTTTTCTTGGACCATGCATGGATGTACACTGTATAAAAGTTTTTTCCCCTATATCTCCACTTTTCCATCATTCCTTACAGGCTTACTATGGTGGAGAGGCTCACTGTGCTGAACAGGCTTCAGCCAGTGATGACTATGACCCAACTGAACTGGTCTGTCCAGCTTGCTCCAATGTGGCTGGTGCTGTCCAGGTGAGAGACACTTCATGCTGCTGATAGCGACTTACCATAGAGTTACAATGAGGAATAGTTCTCATATAATATTCTGCGTTCACCTTTATCCTCCTAGGTGTGTCCTAAGCACGGCACTGACTTCTTGGAGTACAAGTGTCGCTACTGCTGTTCTGTGGCCGTGTACTTCTGTTTTGGTACCACCCACTTCTGTGGACCCTGTCATGATGACTTCCAGCGTCTGACGGGCATGGCTAAGTCAGAGCTCCCTCAGTGTCCTGTTGGACCGTGTGCCAAGCCACTGGAGGGGACCGAATGTCCCCTGCACGTGAAACACCCACCCACTGGCGAGGAGTTTGCTCTCGGGTGTGGTGTGTGCAGAAATGCCCAGACCTTTTAGAGGATCTAGGATTGACTGTCTTAGGATTTTGAACTTGAAAGTATGAAATAGAAACGTAGATGTAGAACTTGAGTTTTAGTAGTAGAGAGAGAACTATACGATTTCTATATGCTGCAACTATTATAATAAAATTATTGTTGAAGATTTTCAATATAATTTTTCACAAATATCCTTTAATATATATAGGTATTACATATGCATATAAGTACGTACCACAACATAATTCAAACAGTTAAACTTAATTCTAACAAGATCAATGCATGCGTAATAATAATTTACTTTTACAATATGCGATGTCAAGATTAAGACTTGTTAATTTTACAAACATAATAATTATTGCCGTTACAAAAATACATATACTCTGCTCAATAAGTATAATTATTATGGTGATCATAATCAGGAGAATTAACTAGAAGCATGTTCGCTTCCTGTCACAGTTTGACCAGTCTCCACATTGCATGAAGTATGACTAACTGCACTTTGTTCGCTTGTTTCTCCTTCCCAAGACACCAGTAAAAGATCATCACTATTTATATCAACTGGATTTGGTAGGCCATTAAACTCGGTACATGTTGGTTCACCAAGTGGCTCTCCATCATTGTTAATGTCATTTAGTGGTATAGGTGTGTATGGGGTTGGGACCTGACCAAATTGTTTCTGGTACAAGCTTGCAATGTGATCTTTCAATATAAAGGCCCACAGATGAAAGCAATATTAATGCCCAGAAATGTACAGAAGGCTATCCCAATAGATGTGTAAGCTACTGCAATCTGGTTCCCCTTGTTTGCTCGCACATACAGTGTCACAGCTGAGTACAGGATCAAGTTCAAGAGAAAAGAATTCTCTAGAACATTCAATAACCAGGTCTTGTAGATTGTCTTTGTTGGATTGCTAGAAAGGAAAAAGAGAAAGCTTGCTACAAAGATAATCGAAAGAAGGCTGATTCCAGGGTCATGGTTAATGTTGAATGCTGATATCAAATATAGGAAAACTCTAGCCAATAAAAGTAGACCAGTCCAGTATCGGTGCTTTGGGTTGTACGGTGTCTGATAAGCATCCATGAATGGATAAAGCTTGGTGCTATTAACCCACTTAAAGCATCCCTTATTTGGGCAGTGTCGTAGCCACTGCCACAGAAAAAGAAACAATGTGTATAGAAGACTGATGAAAAATACTAAGAAGATTGCTGTGAAGAGTACAGCATGTTTTAATCCAAAGTACTTTATCTCAGCATCAAACAGCCAAACTACATCACGACGACCACTTGGATACTGAATTTCAGCAAGAGAAAATGCTGAAATAATAATACGAAGGAATCTTGTGTATGAAAGGAGAATTAATGTAGACAATACAGCCACTGGATTTGTCTTGTAGAAAAGCCGGTGTAACTTGTAGCTGTATTCACAGCCAATGATAATGAGCACTACTAAGATGATAATGTACAATGGAAAAGCTAACTGCAGCCAAGTTTTGGCATAACCATCCATTCCATTGAAAAAGCAAGTCTCTATGCCCAAGTCAAGATTTATCCATGCTATGAAAATGGACAAAACATTGGTTTCTTTAAAAGGGTAAAGTAGAGCATGATTTGTTCCGATTACATTAGCATAGAATATCATTCCATTCAGTGTTCCTTTATCCACTCTCATGTGGCATATCATTAGGAAGGCAACTAGTACAATTCCAGCCAGGGTAAAGGGTATCAGCAATGCAAGCCAGTAGCTCGAACATTGTTTACACCGAGAGCTTCCAAGAGAAAGACTGAGACCATCCTTACAAGAGCCACACAGCAGTCCTGAGCGATTGAAGGCACACTGAGCATCAGTACCATTCTGAATATTCAAATTGATCCAAACTTCTTTTCCTGGCAAATAACAGTAATCATAGGGACAGTTGAAATAGGTTACATATCCTTGATCATCACTGGTATTGATGTACGATATCCATATATTATCTTTTCTTAGTACAGACTCAGTATCAATGAAACAGGTTTCAATGTAGGATGGATAAATGTCTGGATCACACACACAATCAGAACCAGAATCTTTAAATCCAATAGGGCAGAGCTCAAAACCAACATACAAAGAGACTAAGGACTTTCCTAAATCTTTACAAGGACCTTCAGGAAAAATTTCTATCTGTTCATGATCATAAGGGGAGACTACATTGTAGAATATATCAGTGCAACTATCATTAGTGAGTTGTGCAGTTTGTCCTTCACTAAGTCCAGCAGCAGACGATACAGTACTGTGGATAATGGTGTATGGTTTAGTGGTGTTGACCTGATCCACAGCCACAAGTGAAACAGAAAATCTTTCTCCTTTCCTGACATACAGTGTAGGATGTTGATAACTACAGTTTGGTACGTTGTTATGACAGAAGCAGACCCTATAAGGATCTGATGAAACTTCAAACTGAATTTGGTTTCTTTGTAGGTTGGTAACATTGTAGTCAAAAAGACTTGATAGCGGTTCGACAATTTCACTTTCATACTGTAGCAGGGGGTAAGAAACATACATCTCTGACAATGTGTTCAGATTGCATCTGTCTAGTAGTCCCCCATAGATTGCATTTCCAGCATATCTCGCTGAGTTATTTGAAAACACAGTATTGCGAAGATTTGGATCTACCGATATTAAGTGACCTGTCAAGGGAAAACCTGCCGGTTAGGAAAATATTGTTTTTGGAGTAAAATGCGGTTTTAGTTTAATTCGCGTTTTTGCGCGAAATTTTTTTTCTTGCACGGATGCGCTGCGCTACATCTCAGCATGCTCCACGCAAAATTTGAGGGGTGGAGCTGCTTCTGTTGCAAAGATATAGCCTGTAGTTTCAGCCTCGTTCGTTTTTACTTAGTTGCTAACACGGAGAACAGTTGCTATGCTGTGCAACAAACCGTAGCGAATATTTATGAGCAAGGCAGCTGCCTCTAAAAATGATTTATTATTCCATGTTCTCTCTAACTTATAAGCTGACTAATCTCAAACTTTTGCTACAGCACATAGACAGAAAGATAAGCTAAAGCTTTGTACATGCTTGTCTAAGCCAAGCGCTTTCATACAGTAGATTTCTACTCGTAGGTAATGCCTCTCCCTGTACGGCGATCGCGTACAGGTTATTTTGAGGCTTATCTTAGTTCTTAGAACTTACTGTATCTAGAATCTATCTCTCTACTAGTAAGCGCTTACCTTCTTCAGTCCATTAGCTGTCTTCTGGGTCTTCTTTCCTAGCTACTCGCTTCTCACTAAATGATTTTTAGTCCCCACGTGGCTGGCTGTGGTAATATTCAGCATGTACCGTACATGATCTAATTATGATACGGAGAGTATACGGACCGCCCATAGTTTACCTAGTAACAACTTTACAACTGTTTTTCTAGGAAGCCACGAGTGGAGGCAGGGCTGCTTGCAAGAGCTATATCTGGAAAACTACTATAGCTATGCTTACCAAATTTTGATATGCGCTTCCCAGGAAGGCCTAGATATACGTGGAATAGCTAACTCAAAATTCGCAGATTTTCCTAACCGGCAGGTTTTCCCTTGACAGGTCACCTATATAGACTGCTAGCATTTGAAAGAAGCAATCATTTGGGATGAAAGAGTTTGCCGCACACATTCCAAAATTTCCTTCATCACTTACGTATAAGGCAGCTCCATAATCAGCAGTGTTGTTGATGAACTGCAGATCAAGCCATTGACTTGAATCATTGTTCGTGCATATTGTGTTAAATTTCACACACTCCAAAGAAGTTTTAAATACGTAAAAATTAGCATTTTGTTCGAAAGAGATTGCTCCTCCTAATTTTGCTGTATTGGCAATAAATTTAAGAGACCCTTTTATGAGTCTGGTGGTAGTACTAGATAAGTGAAGACCACCACCTCTCTCATTTGCACCATTTCCGGTCATACTAATGGTTCCCATAAAGTTAAGTTCACTTCGTACAGCATAAATGCCACCTCCAATATATGAAGCTAAGTTTCTAGTAAATGTAGCATTTCCATAGAAATGAATTTTGCTTTCTCTAGCCAAAAGGCCACCTCCAGCATTACCTCTGTTGTGCACAAACTCGATGCTACCACCAAAAATTATCTCACTGTGAAAACTGGTCACTGCACCTCTATTCTTGTACCTGTATCTCTGGAAGTAGCTAATTGTGAGCACATTGTTAATGATACGACTAATTCCAGAGAAAGTCACATTACTGTAAAATGCAAACACTGAGCCACTATTGTTTTCCACTAGAGTATTACCTTCAAAGGCCAGTGTGCAGTTCATTGCTGACAGGACAGCTGCACCTGTGTTATTACGCAGCAGAAGAGTTCCATTGCTTTTGAACATTACAGAATCAATATAGATTGTTCCACCATCACGCACGACTCTATTNAAGCTGCATGCGGTTTGTGTGGAAGAGTTTGGGAGGGGGGACAAAATTCACTAGTGAATTTTGTCCCCCCTTGAAAAATACTGTTTTCTCACCATTGCCATCATTTGGAAGGGGGGACATTATTCACTGAGTGGGGACAATATTCACTAGTGAATAATGTCCGGGGGGACAAAATTCACTAGTGAATAATGTCCGGGGGGGACAAAATTCTCTAGTGAATAATGTCCGGGGGGGACAATATGAGGGGGGACATCCCACACTAGGACACAGGTCCAAATTACCTGCATGCGGTTTGTGTGGAAGAGTTTGGGACTCGGGGAGGGGGGACAAAATTCACTAGTGAATTTTGTCCCCCCTTGAAAAATACTGTTTTCTCACCATTGCCATTATTTGGCATCATTTGGAAGGGGGGACATTATTCACTGAGGGGGGACAATATTCACTAGTGAATAATGTCCAGGGGGACAAAATTCACTAGTGAATAATGTCCGGGGGGACAAAATTCTCTAGTGAATAATGTCCGGGGGGACAATATGAGGGGGGGACATCCCACACTAGGACACCGTACGTATGATAGTCATTGGTATAGAACAACCATGATCAGTTGCTGTGGTGGTATGATGAATAAGTTTGCTGATGCCAGCCATATTCTCATCAAAAATGGAATTGATAATTTGAGCATTGGAACTATTAAAGAGAAAGAGTGCTCCTCCTGGATTTGCCTCATAGTTAGCAGAGTTTTAATTGGATTAATGAGCTTTCATCAATGCGAACAGACGTACTGTGAATAACTGCAATTGCAAAACCTCGACAAAATGGTTTAGTTCCATTTAACAAGGATTGCATAATAATTGCAACACCAACATTGACTTGATTGGAAATAAACTGGCTTGTGAGGATCACTAAGGTACTGCCTACAAAAGTTGCTGCCCCACCAATAATTTCCGCTTCGCTATTGTTGTACAGAACACAACTATTTATACTGTCAACTAGTACATAGTTTTCGATTAAATTAGTGGAATAATTTGCAAAAATTGCACCACCAAAAATGCCTTTAGACCAGAAACAACAGTGTGATTAGTACCATGCTGTTGATTTCTGATATCACACTCACTAAAATTGTAACTTACAGGTGATTCCACAAAAATATTTGCTGAGTTGTTAATAAATTGGCTCCCTGATATTGAAATGTTATTCTCCTTAACAATTAGGGCACCACCCAAAGGTTGATACTCTGGTGGTACTGTTGGACTACTTTGATTATGATCTCTGTCAAATACATTTAGAATGTAAAGTGCCTTGTTCATGACAAAACTGGTATTTTTGACTACAATAACAGATTCTGTTGCACACATTGCACCACCTCCTAATGCCCTGTTACTATGAAATTCACTAGTGTGAATCACAGCTGTACTTTTCCAAATAAGCAATGCTCCACCATTTTTAACCGCCCTGTTGTTATGAAATTCACTAGAGTGGATTGCAACAATACCTATGCCAACACTTAATGCTCCACCACCACCTCCAATATTATCACTAAATACTGAAGAGTCAATGCTAAGTTCAGTACCAACGATAACACTCACAGCACCAGATACATCAGCAATATTTGTGAAAAATGAACTATTTGTGATTGTTAGGTGAGAGTTTAAATAAACATTTAAGGTCGAAGCATTAGCATAAGCAACATTCTTCTCAAAGGTACAGTTATTGATCACTATAACTGAGCTATTCATACCCCATATTGCACTTGCCTGTCGGTAACCCTGATTACCATAAAACAAAGTATCAAGTATATTGACTGCACTTTGAAATACACACAAACCACCACCATATTTGCCACTGTTGGCAATGAATGATGTATTAGCAAATGAAAGAGCACTATGACTAGCGGCAAATACAGTACTGATCATGAGGGCTGTGTTGTTAGTGAATGCACTGTCATGTTGATGCGTGCTTGCTAAACGTCCGGGAAAATTGCGGTTTAAATGGCTCACGTGCAGCATAACAGACTCCGTCTCGAGGCTAGACTGCTCGGCCGATCGGAATCCAATTAGTCTCACGGGCCAGCTCCTTGAGTCTGGCCGGCCCGCGAGACTAGACTCCAATGACTCATGATGATCTGGTGCAAATACTATTCTATACTACACTGCCAGTCCTTACACAAGCATGCAATAAATTATCGAATTTATTAAGTTGATGACTAGCTGAAATCATACATAAAATCATGACATTAAATTTTCAGCAAAAATTACGAAAATTCAAAACAGTAACAATGTACAAATAATATTAATTTTCAAGTCATGTGACACATTCAACACCGAATGCACAGTGTGGTTCCACGAATGTTTCAGTTCCGTCGTCTCCCACGGCTCCGGAACAGAAGAGGAGGTTGCTGGACAACAGCCATCAGCCGATCCTTGAGTTGACTGGCCACGAGACTTGCTGACTCGTGAATCAGACCTGAAGAAAATCCCAACATGCATACAGCAAGTCATGACAATGCAAGTTACAATATAGACTAGAGCAATAGTTACCTCTGTAACTACAAACTCTAGCGGGTTGACCAAAAGGACAGGGGTTTCTACAGCACACTTCATAACCAGAGATTCCATATTGTTGGCAGTCTGAATTCACATTGCAGCTCAAACTCAGAGCAGGGTTGTATTGACAGTCAGTGGGAGTGAAAGAACAAATACTATCAGATTGCTGTACATGTGAACGCCATTCTTCTGGTTCTTCAGCTGGTTCTTCATCTGCAAACAAATCAATTAAGGCAGACATATAGAGACCATTATATGAGCCGAGCTAGTGGTTATATGATGCATGGATGGAAATACAGTGTACAAAATATTCACCGATAAAATTTAGCTTGAACAACCAACTCACATGTTGTCAGTGTTGAAGAGAATGCAGAAGTGCAATATTTGACACCGGGTGGTCCACCATAGCATCCATTATCACAGCATGTATTGTAACCTTCAACGTCATGTTCTGTGCAGTTTGAGTCGTCATCACATTCAAGTCCAAACATCACACTGAACCAGTCGCAAGGCTTATCAGATGTTGGACACACTTTGACATCATCACTCTCTTCTTCCTTCTTGTCAGGAGAGGTGGCCGCAATACGCGAGGAAAATGACCATTGCTGGATTGAAGGACGGATGTATCTCTCATCGACACACACATGGCCTCCACAGTCTCCATAGCAACAGATTTGGTTTTGCCGAGAACACGTCCCCTCAGTACAAAATTCAGAGGCAATGGAGCAAGGAACTGGCGTGGATGGTCCACACAGAGTTGTGACTGCTGTGTGTGCATGTGAATGTCATTATGATGCACATGCCTGATGCACCGTGACATTATAGCTAGAAAGGGCATGCATTGCATGCTGGATTGTGGAAGTTTTATGGTTGTCACATTATGTGTGCATCATCGTGTGTATCTGGGTCTAACCTTGTTGTGATGATGCTGGCCATTGCTGGAATGTTGCATCTGGATAAAGCAGTCGTCTCTCATCAACACATATGAGGGTGGCTCCACTGGCACAGTCACCACTGGCATGGCAACAAATCTGGCTTGGAAAAGGACACGCTCCATCACTAGTACAAGGTCCAGAAGAAAGTGAGCAATGAACTGGATTATATTTTCCACACAAAATTGAAGGCTGCTGTTTAGTGGCTGCATGAGTGAAGTTTACAACAAAACTGATATTAAAAAGCACCATTTGAAAGAATAAATTTTATTTAATGCAAGCCATGCAGGCTGAAATAAGAAGGTAAACAGAAACATGTCAAAGCAAGGCCACTTATAAACTGACATTTCTTCTTAACACTCACCTATTTCATTTCCAAGAGGCATTGCGGCCGCTGTAGTGTCCTCAACATCGGTGCAATAGGACATCACCTGTGGGTAGCCACACAAGTAGGTCGCCGCGCAGACTTTGTTTGGTATAGCGCTGCAATCTTCGGCCCTGGAGCAAGACTTCACACCAAGGATGTTGGGGTACTGAGAATACTTGTTGCACTCATTTGGAAGGATGAAGTAGATGGTATCTGATCGCTGTTGAGTACGAACGGCAATGGAAGCCGAGTTACTCACGTGCACAGAAACAGCAGCAACGATCGCCGCCAGCAACAGTAGAGACTGCATTGAGTCACAAAAGCGAAGCGAATCAAACGGTGAAATTATGAAGTCTGTATCAAACCAGCAGAGTAGATGGAAATGTAAAGCCACTCAGATAGAGCCTGTCAGTTTTATAGACGTAGAGCCCTTGCTAAGTTGCATGCACCACATGCTCGCTCATATTTGGCGCGGCGGCGCGCGCTGCGCGACGCAGCCATGATTATAATGTTCTCATACGTATTCTAGGCCACGCCATTAGATTGTTTTTGCAGACTAACATAATTATATATGTAGTAAAAATTTCAAAAAAATAAATAGTGTAGGAATGGGCAGTGCGTTAAAAAGTATTGGAACAAGGCATGTCTCAATTTCGGCACATGACTCACTTCATTTTTATACCCAACTCTAGATCTTGGCTGGCAGTCCAGTTTAAGTTACCTGTTTGTTTTATAATAATTTAGTTTACTCCACAGCATAGTCAACTGATTAGTAGGAATTTGAACCAATGCAAAAATAAGCTGTGATACTATTGTCGCACATACATCATTGGATTTATGACATTGAGGATCCATATGCACGAAGGATCAAGAATAAACTGAAGTAGTCATGTGCTGAAATTGAGGCGTGCCTTGTTCCAATACTTTTTAACGCACTGCCCATTCCTACACTATTTATTTTTTTGAAATTTTTTATACATATAATCATGTGTGCCTATCTTCACACTTACCCTTCTCCATGTGTTCACACTCGACCATGCGGCCATGCACACCTTCACATTCTCACCCCCATACCCCTCACCCCTCACCCATCACACATGCACACACAGTGCCTTCCTCCACTCTCTCTTCAAGGCAAC
Organism: Tethya wilhelma; assembly: GCA_964030475.1. Taxonomy (NCBI): domain Eukaryota; kingdom Metazoa; phylum Porifera; class Demospongiae; order Tethyida; family Tethyidae; genus Tethya; species Tethya wilhelma. The sequence continues at coordinate 2,818,768 of CAXIPT010000008.1, read as the reverse complement.
CATCAGCCTCTTCATGCCAACCTTCATCTTCTTCTAGGTTGATTGAGACCAAATGTATCTACGACAGCAGTTTGGAAGAGTTCGTCATAATTTCATATGTTCATTTGACATGTGGATCCGAAGAATTTATGGGACTCTGAGAAATATTCAAATTGGAGCTGTTTCTTGTCTAGGTTGGCTCATACTACAAGAAGTGTGTATCCTATTATTTGTTTTTTGCAGCGAAAGTCATTTTTCGGTTTTGTCTTCACGAGAAAGACGACTTCTTCAGTATCTTTTTTGTTAAAAATTCAGGTGGCTATATAGAACGGAACTTTACTCTGGAATATTATGATGGGTTTTTTGTCACACCAAGAGGAAAAGATCTCACTCAGAATTATTGGTATGTAACCAAATTATACATATCAAATACATTCTTTCCGGATAATTTCATTGCGAGCCTCTATATCTTCTTCATCTTGTGTGGTTTGATTGTGCTTCTGGTGTCTCCTGTAGATAATAAATAGCAGTAGTACAGACACCATTCCTGGGAAGGACGATGAACATATTTCTCCTATAGAGCACTGCATAAGGACGAGGTATGTATAAGAACATACTTACTATATTAAGCTTTACAAACACATGTGGACAAAATTTGAACAAAACTTTAACTCAAATAACATATGTTCCTTCCAACTTCAATGTTCGTGTTACAACTGTTCTTCTATTTAGACTCGTATTAAGTTTATCAAGTTGTATTGCATCAACCTTACTCTGCATGGTTGCTCCAACCATGGAGACAGCCTTCAGTACTACAATATCAACTATTATAATCACTTATTGGCATTTTATCACTCTCTTTTATTTGTATACAGTATACTGTAAAGCAATTGAATAATAATAATAATAATAATAATAATAATAATAATAATAATATGGCTCTAAATTTTTGTATATTTTGTGATTGGATTTCGTGATTTCATGAATCACGATCTCTGAAAATATGGCGTTCTAAATTTTTGCAAAGAAAATTTTCGTGCTATACAATAATAATAAGCAGCAAGAACAGGCTTTTCACAAACTTTTTGTACCATGAAAATTTGGAGCTATTCTCTATTACAATGTCCTTGTCAATGTATGGAGTCTTAATTGGCAAACCATGTCATGATTATGATAATTATATTAAATGTGCATTTTTTTTGGTAATCTGCATGAGGAATATTTTTATTGGAATTTTTTAGGTGGCCTAAACGCAAAAATTACATGGCAAGGAGGTGATCCGATTCTAAAATCATTGTTTAAATGTGTTTGTGTGCATTTTGAAGTAAACAGAGTCAATGTTTTATCATAATAATGGAATGAATCAATATTGTTGTTTGTGTACTTGTTCATTGTCAAGCATAGAATGTAAAATGCACAGAACATGAATCTTCAATACTGGTGCATGTGTACTGCATAAACATTTTACAACTAGAAATTGAGTTTTCTTGCATTCGGTTAGTCATAACTCAGAGATGGTTCGGACTGTTCCCAGGTGGTTCTCTGTGCTATGTGCTAATTACCATAATAACTAACTCGTGAGGAAAAATCAAGATCAGCACACAGATTGTGGTCGATTTCGCCCACGCTCATTTATTATTTTTAGGGGTATAGGGTTCATGTGCGTGACGTCAGATCTATGTACGTCTAGGTCTGGGCCTGACTAGTCTATTGAGCTAGACCCTTTTTTCTACCCCTGACGCATTCTACCCCTGACATGCGACAGGGGGAAAAAAGGGTCAAGCACAGGTCACGACGCAATTCATTAGTACAGAAGCCATAATGCATGATGTGGTTGTTTGTAAGTGGTTGTAAAACCAAACTGGTAACTGTAATGATATTCACCACCTTTTGCAGCAGTGGTAGCATGGTACAACCTCACATCTAGTACAGCCTTGCAGCGCCTACGCAGTAATTGCTTTGAGATTTCGAAAGCTCGCGCTCATTGGTCGACCGGTCGAAAACGGCCGTGACGTAGGCAATTAAAAGTGACCTGTGCTAGACCCTCCGAGTCTTTCTCTCCCTGGCGTTAGGCAGCGGTGAGAAAAGGGTCTAGCTCGATAGACTAGGGCCTGACGTGCCCCTTCCACTTCCTTTCCCGAGAGTGAAAGGTCAAAGGGGAGAGCCAGGGGACATATTACTTTCTAGACTCTTCTCTAGCCTCGGAGACTATAATGAGTGTTGAAGCACAAACCCAGAAAAATTAGAGAGATCTCCAAGTACTGAAATTAGTAATCAAGTATAATCACAAAATGGCGCATGCTTTGCAAAATTTGCAGTGTGCTAGCTGCAACTTCTACCTGTTCAATTCACCTGTACAAAGTCCATGTGGTGACCGTCACTGTGGTCAATGCTACAACTCCTACAGCAAATCTACAAGTGCCAAGTAAGGAAAAACTATTTGAATGGATGAATATTGTTATGAATAGTGTATAATTTGAGAGTACCGTGATTAAAATCACTATAATATAATAAATATAATGAGTCTGTAATTTGTGATTTGTGCACGTGCATGTTTAATTACCTAGTTCTCTTTCATTATAATTTTTGCAGCAAAGGGACATTTGTCTGTCCTAAATGTGGTGATACAGCGGAAATAAATGAATGTAGGATAAAGCTGTTGAACTAGAACTAAAGAACTCCATCTTGAGATGCCAGAGCCCATCTTGTCCATGGGAAGGGGAGGGGACTTTCTATCAGGTACGTACTCGATCTTTAATATAACATGGCACACTTTATGTAAGATAGTGTGTCCAATTTTGCACTTGTCTAATCAATTATTCATTGATGCATGATTAACCACATATCTGACTTGTAATGGAAACAGTTTGTCAAAGCATATTATTATAGCCATGGTCAGAGCATAATAATTATTATTTAGACCTCTAAAGTGTGAATTGTAAATTATTATGTGCTACAGGTGTGCTGTTAAACAAGTTTGTCTTATGAGGTTTTACATTCTTGGAAAAGTAATCAAAGGTGAATGGGTAGGAGTGACTTTCAGTGGCATAGCCAGAGGGGGTTCAAAAGGTGCACAGAACACCCCCTTTGAGCTTGACTGAAAGAAGTATATATAATTGTTGATTAATAGCTACTCAAGCGCATTTATTTAATTCTCACTCGTTTATTTTTTGAAGCTAATTTTCAAGATTTTAGACCTCAAACGCTTGAAGACAAAATTTAAACAGTTTAATTCACGCTAGCTTGATTGAGAGTGCTCAGATCCGGTCAGAAAGGTCATGGAAACGGGTCATACATGTGCATTATTTCTAAATGCTGGCTATGTCCCTGACTTTGAGTTTGAGATTCTTGCTTCACTGGCTTTAGTATGTCTACTCTACCTTTGTAGACAAAAAAGAAAGCATATCTAATAAGGGCATGCCTATAATTATGCATGCATGCCACAGGTCTAGGATACAATAACATACTCAGGGGATGTATACCCTAAACTTTACCCTTATCTAATGATAGTTCATGATATCTGAGTCAGTGCCGATAGTTTGAATGTAATTATTATGCATCTTTGCTAGTTACGTAATAGACAGTATCTGGATTTGATTTTGCCGGGTGCTGAATTAAAGAACCGGCACCATTGACTACAATGTATTTTTAACTTTAGTTAAGGAGCTGCTACTCTCACCAATATACCTGATTTGGTTCAACTGACACGTATTTTGTCTTTAGTTTTGTATCTAAATCCTACATGCTTTCTTGTCAATAACTGGTAGTCAAGTTGACTTCATGTGGATACAGAATAACTAAGAAGAACTACCTCATCCTTGATTTCAATGGGCTTCAATCAGTGACCCTATTACTATAGCTAAATCACTGGAAGTTCTCTAACAATGCAGGACCATACAAAGAGGGACTGTGAGCTGGTGTTGGCTCTGTGCCCCAATGGGTGTGGTGAGAAGTTGCCTAGGAAAGAGGTGAGTATTTACTGTGTGATGTCAGAGTTATGAATATTGCTATGATTCTAGAAGTTTCTTTCTAGAATGATCTTTACCATAATTAGTTATACCAGTTGTTTTTGGAATAGAAGATTCTAGTGTGTGTGTGTGTGTGTGTGTGTGTGTGTGTGTGTGTGTGT
>CAXIPT010000008.1:2587369-2814614 GCA_964030475.1 Tethya wilhelma | reverse complement strand
TGTGTGTGTGTGTGTGTGTGTGTGTGTGTGTGTGTGTGTGTGTGTGTGTGTGTGTGTGTGTGTGTGTGTGTACTAGTATATATATATACCAGGAATAATCTAAATGACATTGTCCTTTTTTTGTTCCTTCTCTGCTACAGCTCACAAGACACATGCATACGATGTGCACTCATGCTACCAGGGATTGTGACTTTAAGGTTAGGATGCACAGTTTGAATATGAATAATTCATTAGAAAATTTGTTCTCCCTGTATCTAGCATCAGAAGTGCTTTTGACAGTTTCTACCTTTTAAAATGCAAAAGTTGTGGCTAATATGTTCTAGAGTTTCAAAAATCAACATTGAATATGCTTCTACAAAGCTTTATCTAAGGAGATATAGTGGATTTTGGCTAAAATAAACTTAGAACTCAAAATTTGCCAAGTAGAGAAGTTACACTGTCTAGAAGTCAGTGTTAGTAGAAACTTACCTTGGTTCTGCAGGGGCAGACACTGAGACTTTCTTTCTACTGTGTGTACAAAGTGTTCTAGAACACAACAAAACATTCAGCTAAGAGCACAAGGCAGCTGCCTGCTGACATCTGAGCCAGCCACGATTTGTTTGTGGCTCTTTTCTTGGAAAAACTCAGTGTCTGACCCTGGATTGAAGAGTGAACAATTAGATAATAGCCCATAATATTCTAAGTTTTGCCAGTTCTTCAAATTTTGAGTTCTAAAATACACTGCCATATAGCGTATCTAAAATAACTGGCCTATACTGATAATCATATTCACGACCGGTGTCATAAAATTCTGGTCACCCTGTGAGATTGGTCACCCCCCATGATTAATTTCACGGGGAAATGGTAATCCCCTTGTGAAATCGGTAACCCCCAATCTAGGACGTGACCTCGACCTGAGTTACAGTTACGTAGCTCTTTTTAAGTGACAGCAAGGGTAAAGACTACTCAGAAGCTGTCAAGGTGTCCATGGCCTATATATAAAAGAGCCAGTAAGCGTAGCTTTCACTGCTACAAACCGATCCATGGCGGAGGCGGAGTCAGAAGAATACTTTCGGCCAATTGTAGCACACTACCATGGTACTGATTTGTGTTTTCAGCAATGGATTAAGTCAATACTAGTACTATTAAGAACTTTTTAAATCAATTTTAGCCTGTTTATGGTTAAATATTAGAACTGTTCAAGTTCTAGGTTATCAGTCGTTTATCATTCAAAATTATTTATAAATCAGTTTCTGTATACATGTAAGGATTAGTCTTAATAATCACATAACAACTTGAACATCATTGTATGCATATGGGGTTAGCATGATCTGTGAATAGATTGTTGATCAGCAAATAAAAAAGCAAGCGCTCAGGTGCTAGGCGCATCATATCGATACTATGCATGCAGTGCAGCTGAAACTAAGGAGGCTATGTACAAGTACAAAGAAGCTAAAGTGAAATATAACTAGGCCTATATAGTGAGTACCAAGTATCACTACTGATAGTCTACCTACTCTTCTAAGAGCGTATTTGCTTTTCCATCCAAGTTGTGAAAGGGGTGACCATTTTTACGATGGGGTGCATGATTTCCTGTGTATATCAGTCACCCGGGTTCCCAAATTAACGGTAAAATGGGCACCCAGGTGACTAGAATTTAGATTTTACCGTGAGATTAGTCACCCGGGGTGACTAAAATGGGGGGTGACCAATTTCACATGACACCGGGCTATAATCATATTCATGACCCAAATACGGGGTACATTCTGTTATGAATATTTAATGAGCAAGAATAAAAAGTTTCTTTTTGGCAAAAAACTGCAGCCAAATTTTAAACAGCAGCTTAGACAGTTATTCGTTTTAACTTTCAGGCCTAAACAGCGAAAAGACAACCTCAGCAGGCTTACTACACTCAGAGATACCAACAGAAAGAGTAGCCAAAAATTTTTGGCGTCAGTTTATTTCAAGAGGCAACGTTCCAGATCGACTATGGGAGCGTTAGACGCTTATTTCCAACTCTCTGCAGGGCCAGATCTATTCGGTTGGCTTCTCTTTCTTATAGTATGAAAAAAATGGTAGCTCAAACTTACTTCTTGTCGTGATTCTGCAGCAGAAGCGAAGACAAAAGCTACCGTTTCTTTGTCGTTGAACGTGCTGTCAAATTTCTTTTTAGATCTGGCCCTGCCCACATACAATCCGGTTAAAAAGAGCCACTTTGTACGGTCACACGCGGAATACTTTGGAAAAAAAATGACGCCGAAAAATCATGCCAACAGTTTTGCACAAGTTGCGGTTTGCTCCGTACTAAAATAACTACGCGTGCTCATTAAAATATTCATGAGCAAACGGTAGCCCGTAACCTTAAGGAAATAGGATGTACCTTCACTGTAAGTGAAAGTTAATGTTTAATTGTATTCATTATTGCATAATGTCTGCTGCATGCATGTAGCAGCATTGTAATGCAATTTGCATGGCATTGCTAATAATATATATATTATTTATGGCTCCTTTTTATACACAATGTCATGCATATACACACACAGGGTAACGTTAAAGAATTGGCTAAACATGTTAGAGAACAAGCCATGTATCATAACCAGCTGCTGAAGAAGGCTAATAAAGAACTTGAACAATCACTGGAGACACAAATTGCTTCGGTGGATAGAAAACTAGATACTGTAAAACAAGAAGTGGCCCAAGTTCGTTCGGAGCTAGCTGTCAAGATCCAACCACTGAGCGAGGCTGTAACCAGACTAGAGACAACCACCCTGCAGATCCAAGAGGGGTTCAATGAGATGGCTCTGATGGTCCAGACGCTCCAGGCTACCAGCTACAATGGTACGTTTATTTGGAAAATTCCCGAGATACAACGACGTAGACATGAGGCTGTCACTGGGCGGACGGTGTCCCTGTATTCTGCTCCCTTCTACACCAGTCGTCATGGATACAAGCTATGTCTGAGGCTCTACATGGACGGAGATGGGAGTGGTAAAGGCACCCATCTCTCGTTCTTCATCACTCTAATGCGAGGAGAGTATGATGCTCTGCTAGCCTGGCCTTTCAGACAGACCGTGACTCTGATGCTCCTCGATCAAGACAAACAAAAGGACATTGTTTAGTCTTTCCGTCCAGAANTGTGGCTCTTTACTGAGTATGACTTCTCCTACATATACAGGGAAATGTGAAAGATTTGGCTAAACATGTTAGAGAAAAAGTCATGTATCACAACCAGCTCATGAAGAAGGCTAATAAGGAACTTGAACAATCTCTGGAGACAAAGATTGCTTCCTTAGATCGAAAAATAGATTCCGTAAAGCAAGAAGCGTCTCAATTTCGTTCAGAGCTAACCGCGAAGATCCAACCACTGAGCGAGGCTGTGACCAGACTGGAGACAACAACCCTACAGATCCAAGAGGGGTTCAATGAGATGGCACTATTGGTCCAGACGCTCCAGGCTACCAGCTACAGTGGCACTTTCATTTGGAAAGTTCCTGAAGTCCAGCGTCGTAAACACGAAGCTGTTACAGGGAGAACGGTCTCCCTGTATTCAGCTCCCTTCTACACCAGTCGTCATGGATACAAGCTATGTCTGAGGCTCTACATGGACGGAGATGGGAGTGGCAAAGGCACCCATCTCTCTTTCTTCATCACCCTGATGCGAGGAGAGTACAATGCTCTGCTAGCTTGGCCTTTCAGACAGACCGTGACACTGATGCTCCTCGATCAAGACAAGCAAAAGGACATTGTTCAGTCCTTCCGTCCAGAACCATCTTCATCCTCCTTCCAGAGGCCTCGAAGTGAGATGAATGTGGCCTCTGGTTGCCCTCTCTTTGCTCCAATTTCTATCCTCAACAACCGATCGTATATCAAGGATGATACGATGTTTCTGAAATGTCGTATCGACACCCTTGGCATCAACGTTGAGTAACGAAGTGGTGTAAATCAAGAGTGTATCAATACACTCTTTTGTAAATGCAACTGATTAAAGCACGATTAGTTTGTTCTTTGCTGTTGTAGTCATTAATTGAACTAATTGTAGTATTATTCATATCAATAATAAAATAATTCAGTATAATTAATTTTGTTAGTGTATTCATTAATTTGTATTCTATCGCTTTAATTGATTAAGTTATATTATGTTTCATGATAGTTCTACTGTACATTTCTCATTGATTATTGCTTACGTCATTATGTCAGCTATAATATAAATATGGGCTCTGCAAAAAAATGGGAGAGTGCGGCTAGACAAAAGTGCTGTGAGTGCTACTGGTTGAAGTAGGCATGTATTGTAAGTGCTGCACTCATGCTTATGGGAGAATTGATATTCTAATCACTGGAATTATAATTATAGCTGGGTAAGTTTTGAGTTTGTAGTTATTCGCCAGCTGCAGCTGAAAGATGATGAAACCTAGCTCTTACTGATATGAGGACAATTTAACCAATTTAACCAATTTAACCAAAAAAGACTGATTATTCTTATGATACAACCATGATATCAGTAGCACTGACACACCACCAAAGAAAGACAATAATCAAAACTTTGTGAAATCGAAAACAGAACTTAATTTGTTTATTTATTGAATGCATTATACTCTTGTATGTTTATTTTGCTTAAATCTTAGAACGTTTGTTATTTGGGTTTAATTTCTCTTGTAAACCGTACATTACCTGTTTATTTTGAGGTGTTTTTAGTTCTGTAGTGAACTTTTTGAGTTAATTGTGTTTGATGTTGTGTTAGCTTACCTGTGAAACTTAATTCTATTATGTTTATACGCTGGTTTTTCTGATCACTTATCTTTTGTTTTTGTCCGTCCATCTTCGAACATGTCACTTATATATAGTAACTCTCTCTCTCACTCATGATCATGCATAGGTCCTTAATTCCATATGATCAATATTTATTTATTTCAGCCATGACCCATATTTTTGCCTCGATTCACACTAGCTCTTTACATCAGCTATGGAATTGTTGCTCCAATATTTATAATTTTATTATCAGTATTATGATTATGGCATGCATGTGTGGTTCTTGATTTTTTTTCTCATATTTAACACTATCCTCACTGAGTGTTGAGCTCACAGAGGGAAGCTCAGGCTTGAAACCATCTGTATGTATACATGAATTAAGTTTAGTAAAAGGATATTTTCAATTTGAAACCTATATATATAAAATTATCACCGAATTTAAAGTCAACTCTATATAACACATCACTTCAATTCTAACAGCATCACTATATACAAGCCTAATACTAGTGTCTTCTATGAAAGTCATTGGACAAAAATCTTGAGATCTGTAGCTGAGATTCGAACCCAGCTGATATATGTTGCACATGGTAATTTGGTTCACCAACTGAATCTGTGATATTCAAAAGAGTTTATTATTCACAGGTTGGGCAGACCAGATCCTATTGCTGTATTAGAACTGAGCTTAGCCTTAGCCTAGCAAATGTGTTGGATTTGCCACTGCACACTCACAACACAAGCTCCACTCTTTGATGGATTTGCTGGATTCTGCGCATGCGCATATGCCAAATTGCTGAATTAGTCGGGGCTTACCCAGAATCACAAGCACGATGGAAACTGAAGGAGCTAAGGATGATCAATCCGTAAATAGTGCAAGCGAAAGGATAGGCCCAGGCCTAGATCTAGTGCCAGAGCATCAACCTGATCGTGGTAGTGAATCCAAGACCAAGGATGAAACTCAGAAAGATGAACCAAAAGAAGCTGCTAATATACCTGTTGTTGAGTAAGTAGTCTGTTTGTGCCATATCCATGCATATACCAACAGATATATCATGATAGACAGCCTGATTTATATGATCTCACGAACTTATGCCTATACTGTTTAATACCATGCCTACTGAATTAAGCAGCTATACCGTATCCGCTTAGCCTCGCTCCCAGGCTTTCCNACAAAATAACACAACTAAAAAAGGGGAAGGCCTGGGAACGAGGCTAGTATCCGCTGTATTTAAAGCGCCACTCTAATTTAAGCACCAGTTGTCAATGATGTAACACCTTTCGTCCTAAATATAGCACCATGTGGCACTGTAGCAGTTCTAAAGTGGCGCCTACTAATTAGAGTGAAGAACGATTTCGCTGTACAAGTATTTCTCTTCCAGCAGCGGGCCACTAGCAAAGAGGAAGCAGGGTCCGGAAACTGAATCCAGTAGTATAGAGAAACATGTCAGCCATCAATATGACACACAACTACAGTGAACATCGAATGACACGTTTATAAATCCCAAAATCGTCCTGATTACTAAGCGCCACTCTAATTTAAGCGCCACCCGTGACCGAAAAGTTTTCAAGTGTCTTTATTTAAGCGCCAACTGTACTTCTAAATGTTTTTTTATGGCGCTTTAAATACAGCGGATACGGTAAATTATTTGAGGTCATAATAATTATTATCATTGAAGTTTGTGTCATAATTCCCTGTGCGTAGGAAGCAGGTAAACCAGGAAGCAGCTCTGGCCACTCTCAGGTGCCTCTATGACACATTGACTAGAGCTATTCAAGAGCCTCTTTCACAGCTAGCCACTCCTCTCTACTCAGAGGGTGTTCTCTCTGACAAGGATCTTGAGAGAGCTCGCCTACCGACAGTGATTGTTTCTGAGAGAAATACACAGTTGCTGGATGCCATTGAACGCCAGGTCAAGGCAAATCCTCAGCATTTTGTCACCTTCCTGGACATCATCATGAAAGACAGTGTTCTGAATTCACAGGCTGTTGGACTGAAAGAGAAATATGGTGAGCACACACACATAGTATTAATGCCGCATGCCATTAGTTGTGTATGTGTTGCTGTTCATGTATACCATTACTGCTTTGTTTGTACAGAGAGGTTCTGTGTTAATCCTCAGAGCATGGAGCCCTTTACCAAACCATCCTCCCCAGAGGTCCAGGCCTATGCTCAATACTTGAAGGAGTACTACAGCAGTTCAACCATTGATCCTGGGTTCAAATGGCCTCCTCCTTTACCTCTCCAGAAGTTTGTCAACTTAGCTCTCATCAAGAAAGAAATTATTGATCAAAATGATCTTGACGACTACACCAAGTCCACTCTTCATGGCAATGTGGACCAAATTCTGAGCAAGAAGGAGCCGATTACAATGGAGGAGGTCTTTGACCCTCCAGAAGGTCAGCAGAGTGTCAAGTGTGTGCTACTAGATGGAGCTCCTGGTGTTGGCAAGAGCACATTTGCCTGGGAGCTGTGTCGTAAGTGGGATGGCATTAGAGCACTGAAAAAATATTCGCTTGTCCTCCTTTTACGATTTCGAGAGAAGCGCATTCAGCTAGCAACAAAGATAGATGATCTATTTTATCATGATGACACAGAGCTTCAACGAGCTGTAGCTAAGGAAGTGGTGAAATACAATGGGTGTGGTCTTTTGCTAATCCTTGACGGCTATGATGAGCTTCCTGTTTCTCTTCGTACCAACCCAGAGTCCATCCTTGCCCGTATCATGAGAGGTCAAAGTCTTCCCAAATGCACCTTGCTTATCACCAGTCGGCCATCAGCCATGCAATCCTTGCAATTTGTTCTCAAATGCAAGATAACAAGGCGTGTAGAAGCTCTTGGCTTCACACAAGAGAATATTGAGGAGTATGCTAGACACGTATTTAGTTCAGACTCCAAGGAATTGGAAGACTTTCTAGCATACATATCAGCCTCTCGAAATCCTGCTATTCGAAGCCTAATGTACATCCCCTTGAATAGTTCTATAGTCACCAACTTGTACAAAGAGAATAAGAAATTAGGTAAGCCTATACTACAGACCATGACTCAGTTGTATACTGAGCTGTGTCTTGTGCTGATTCGAAGGTACCTTGCTAGCAAAGATGATCCTTGTATAGACCATCTTCCTTCTAAGCTCAAAGATCTCCCTCATCATCTTTACGACCTGCTGCTTGGTCTTGCCAAGGTGGCATTTACTGGAGTGTTGGATCAAGTTGTAGTCTTTGAGGAGCTCTCTGGATCTAGTGCCTCTCTAGGATTCACCACTGCTGTGCCAGAGCTCTATCGAGGTAGCAGGGCAGCCAGATCTTACAGCTTCTTGCACCTCACCCTACAGGAGTTCCTTGCTGCCTTTTATTTAGCTCAGTTATCCCCTGAAAGTGAAGAATACAAAATATTTTCCCAGAAACAAGAAATGCATTCACTGAATGTTGTATATGTGTTTCTTGCTGGGCTAACTGGTGACAATGTTGCTCATTTTGGATGGAAGATCATAGCAGACAGAGGGAAGCATTCTGTCGGGGGTGGTAGTAGCATGTTCACAACTGGTACTTCAGCTGTTATCAATTCTATACTTGATTTACACCCTCCCAATAGACAGGATGCCCTTTCTAGCATTGCAGCCCGCCATCCACTAGCAGTTTCACGTAATTTTAGATCTAAAAATGGTCCTTATTGGAATGCAAAGTTCACTAATACACCTTTTTTGATCCGTTGCGTGTATGAAGCTGAAGAAGAAAAAACCTTTAAATCATTATTTTCTGGAGCAGAAGTGTTTTGTGCCACAGTATCTTCACTACCTATTGATTATTTTGCATTAGGCCATTGTATTGCAGCTTACAACTGTACATGGTCCATTTCACTTACAGGAGCTGGTTTAAACAGTGATGCCTTGCAGATGCTTGCTTGTGGATTACAATCACGAGGGAAAGTGTGCGGTAAAATCAGTGATCTTGATTTGAATGGACTTCCTCTGGGTCAGCATGGCTTATGCTATCTTCACAGCTTTCCCGAATGCGTTCTTAATGATCTAAAAAGCCTTGATATAGGTAGTTGCTATCAGCTCCCTTACACACCTTGGAACTTGGAAGTCTTTGCATTGACTACTCTTCCACTGATGACCTCTTTGCAAGCTCTTAACATTAGCTTTAATCCCTTTACGGCAGGAAATGGAGTAGTATCCCTCTTGAAAGCACTACATGGTCATCCTTCTTTGAGGATACTGATAATGGTTGACAATGGAATAGGAATAGCTGACCTTCATGAACTCTCATCAATGTTGAAGAAGACCCGTCTCACTGAGCTAAGGATCGGAGGATCAAGGTTTGAGCCAATGACACCAGATACTACTGATGTTCTGATGAAAGTTGTATTCCAACCATCAACACTGAAAACTATCAGCATTCTCTTTGTAGACTTTGGTGATGCTGAATCGTGCAATCTTCTAGCTGAAAACAACAATGTCACCACACTTGCATTAACTTCATGTGTGAACATTAATCCAGCTCTTATAGAGTTAGCAGAAGCTCTTGAAGATAATAAAAAAATAAAGTGCTTCAAAGTTCTTCAAACATCCCATGCACAACGATACATAAAGTCAGTGGATAATAGGCTCAATTGTGACAGCACTGATGCCCTTTCAGCCATGATCAAAACCAATCGAACACTTGAGGAATTAGAGCTACATGATATCTATGGTACTTCAGAGGAAGCACTCAGACTATTTTGGTCATTGAAATTAAAGAACCCTACTTTGAAACGTTTGACACTACCTATTATTGGAGGATCAGAGCAAGGGCCTGAACAATATTCCAGGATGCTTATGGCTTATCACAAATTATTTTGTACTGATAGTCGGGCTTCAGTGATATATGGAGCATTCCCCCTTAGAAAAAATTAAACCAACATTATTATAATTTTATTCAGCTTCAGTTTTATGTCTTAATTAACACAGCACAAAGATATAGTGGTTGTCTTAAAATCATTAATTCATCATTTAGTACCAAGAGGACCTCAGTGACATATACTCCACATGCACTCCCACGGGAGCTTCATCCAACAGAGGGAGTTTGAGATGAGAGAGGAGAAAAGGAGGGTGCACGTGCTTGATGCATTCTTTGAACCCCGCAATAATGATTTAATGAGCCTTCTTAGCAGTGAGGAGCGCCTTAGTGCGAGGCATCTAATCGCGACGTATGGCTCAGTTTGCCAGCAAGCGTTTTATATATATATATATATATATATATACAAGGAGTATAGGGCTCGCTTCGCTTGCCCACTCCTTGTTTGTGTATGTTTATAAGATCAGTTACTATAACTCAAACAATAGTAAGATTGATGAGCAAAGCTCAGGCTATTGTGTATAAATATTCTTCTATGCACGGTCAGTTGGCTTAGGACAACCTATGCAGTTGAAGCAACACACAACAATCACATTAATACTGGCATAAGCAATTGGAAACTCACTGAAGGGAAGCAATGCTGCATGTGTATATTATACATGCACTGAATGCTTAGTGCTCACTACGTGACGTCACAAACGACCCTTTTCCGACTTCCGCCATTTTTGTATCAGCTGGCAAAGAACGAGTCGTTATCTGTCTAGCTGTGTTTCGTGTACAGCGACAGAGAAGCAGAGTCCTAGAAGCGAAAGTTCTCCCCTCGCTACGCTTCTTTTGTGAAAGATACCACTGCCATTCTTTTTTTCCTTTTGGCACTTGGGCTTTTGCAGCGCAGCTCGAGCTCGTTGGCCACGCGCGCGTACGCCTTGCGCCTGGAACTGACTCCTCGCAGGATGGTGTGCTTCATTTAGAAGTAATGGCTCAATTGCTGCAGGTTGCATGTTTGCTTGTTGTCTGCTTCCACGGCTCTATCAGCCGAGAAGACAAGCTTCCAGTGGTTCTAAATACATGGCCATTTGTAAGTGCTAATGAAGGAGGTTAGTCTCTAGTTTTATGTGCTGTAACCGTCTAAGCACACTATGCGCAGTCTGTCGGTGAGCGCCATTCAGTGGCACTGATGATGCCGTGTGCTTGATTTACAGCTGTCCAGGCCCTCAAAGATGGAGGGAGCTATGTGGATGCAGTCGAAAAAGGTTGTTCAGTGTGTGAAGTAGAACGGTGTGATGGATCTGTGGGCTATGGAGGCAGGTAGTACAACTGATGTACCGTAGGCTCGGCTGGTGACTCCAGCTCATAACTTACTTTTGTGTACAATATAATTATAATGCATTGATTTGGCTCTGCACCTCTTGTGTGCTGCTGCAGTCCTGATGACACTGGTGAGACAACATTGGATGCAATGATTATGGATGGGTGGGTCAACACTTCTTGATGATGTATGGTGTATGCTTTGTGTCTCTTATGGTGAATGTGAATTTAGTTCTCTTCACCTGTCATAATTCAGTGAGACTCATAATGTTGGAGCTGTTGGTTGTCTGAGGGAGATCAAGAGTGCTATTTCAGTGGCTAGGAATGTCTTGGAACGGACCACACACACCCTTCTAGTTGGATTAGATGGTGTGTGATAATCTCATGACTAATCTTGGATAATAGTTAGGGGGGACTGCGCATGTCTCGTGGGGACTGCACGTGGCTGCCACACGTGGTCCCAGGGGGACAGGTTATGGCGGGGGACTGTCGAGGGCGTGACAGGTCTATTGACGATCTTTACCTATGTCAATAGAAAGTACAGTATTTTACTAATATCAAGTTTCAAAGCTGCCTAGATTTTGTTTGCTGCCTTTTCGCCAGCAAACGAGTCGAAAAGGACGTACTGTGCATCAAGTGAAGTCCCACTATATGGTCAAAGTTGGCTCAATGCCTTTTGTTTGTCTGGAAATCGCGTTCAAGTAAGTCAGTTAGGAAGGAAGGAAGGACTGAGGAAGGAGAACAAAATTGCACTCTTGTGGCTTCTCGCCAGCGCTCTCTCCAGAGTGCTCCAGAAACTTTCTGCCTGTTTTCTTGGTTAATACAGTAAGCAAACTGTCTGGGGGAGGCTATTAAATGCATTTGAAGGCTTAGCTTTCTTTCCCTGAAAGTTTACAAGCATGAACATTTTGTATTGTGTCAATGGGACAGTCGGCCCATTCCTACTATACGTACTACCGTACGTATGATAATCCTATGCACACAATGACATTCATGGCTGACATTATTAAATTCATGCCACATGTGGTTCTCAAGGTCAAACCATGTGAGATATATTTAAGTCAGAAAATAATGTATAAAAATGGAAAATACTGACACAAATATCAAATCGATTGCTTCCTACAAAAATGAGTTAAGTTTTAAACACACGTACTGTTCCATCATTAGCAGATGATAAGACATAAGTTTCATCCCTGAAAATACAAACCAAACTTCATTTGACACACACTCAAACAGAACAACTGAAAACAATGCTTTCAGTTTGTACAGGAAAAGTTTCATGGACATTAAGTTTTGCCAACTTCATAGTCTTCACCGGGACTGTAAAAAGTCTTAAAGGTATGACACTGCTCATTCGTGAAAGCTTTAATGGTTAGCAAGAGCCATCCATGCAAGTTATTATCCATGAAACTTTCCTGCTAATAATAAAAAATATTATGGTACCCTCCAAAAAGCAACTCAGTTAGCCATTACTGTATAGCGGGTAAATTTGATGAGAATTAAAATTGGTGGATTCGTGCAGAATTAAATCACCAATCATGCTAAAATATGAATTCGCCAAATTTAAGCCCGTCAAATTAACCCACTAATACTATAGTATATTATCTGCTACTATCCAAGTGACAAAATACATGTATACGTACTTTTAGAGTTGAATTACTTGCTCTTTACTATACTTACATCACTGCCCAGTTAGCTGTAACAATTTTACATTTGTGTGATCAATCATGGCTCACCTAGATACTGCCATATCCAGGATGTGATCAGAGTGTCCCAGCCATTCCTTGATGCATTCACCACTCCTCAGGTCCCACCCCCTAACAACACCATCCAGGCAACCAGTGAATACAATAGGAGCCTGCTTTGAGCAATACAGCCTCACAACACCAGCCTGCATACCCAACAGATATACAGTGTCACCAATGTGACATCAATCAAAATACATGGACAGTAAGCTTGTTATGACTTACTCCATGGTTACATCGCTGTCTCAACTTCTGTGAGGGCATGTCCCATACTCCCAGCACTCCACTCAGTGAGCCTGTCACTGCTGCTGGTAGCATAGGGGAGAAGGCCACAGCTTCCACAGAAGGAGGCTCACCATCTTCCTCTCCTTCTCCTTCAGGACCACTGGATTCACTCTTGGGGAAACCAGCACCAAATGTAGTCAGTACCTACGAATATACATAGGATACAGAGACAGCAAAGATAACTGTACTGGCTTTGCATGTGTACTGTATCCTCATTCTATCCCCTCCAAAAAATGTTTTAAGATTTGATTTTCATTGGCTTAATACCATATAATAACTATAACATATAGCTAGAAATTTTGGAGGAGTATAAATTTCGCTGTTTTCGTGGATCGTTGGCAATACACGAAAATATTACCCGCAAAATTTCGGGATCGTATGGGTGGGGCTGCTTAAACCTCGAAAATAAAATTGCAAAAAGTTTAGCGATCACCTTTCCGCGAAAATTTTATTCTTCGAAAATTTCTAGCTATATGGTATACTTTCACACTACCTTGCCTGAATTGGAGTTGATAAGTTTAGCAGTACCATCTTCAGAGCCACTCAGTAGTAGTGTATTGTCAGTATGAGCAGCAAGACAAGTCACAGACTCAGCATGCTTCTGAAGTGATGATACATTAACGACAGGGACTCCCTCTTTAAGGCTCCACACTTTAATTGCACCATCTCCATATCCAAAAGCTGCCTGTTTTCCTTCAGAAGGAAAGTTGTATACAGACAATAAATATCATGCTATTTTGGAAGGCACTTGACAGCTTTTACCATCACTCAAGATAACTGCACAGCTGTTCACTGAGCCGTGTCCCTGGAAGGTTTTACACTCTCCTGACGGTATTTTCCACATCCAGCCACTGCCCTCAGTGGTCCCCACCAACAAGACATGGGCTCCTGGGTGCCACCTCAACCACTGGGTAGAGAGAGAGAGAGAGAGAGAGAGAGAGAGAGAGAGAGAGAGAGTGCATAGCATCAACACTATAATATACACTGTTCAGTTTTCCATGCGTATGCATGCAAGAACTTCAGTCATGCTGATGGATGTACAATCTATTGACTATACAAGTACCGCATAGCAGGTAAATTGGGAGAGCATTAAATTTGCATGATTGCAATTAAATTTGGTGATTCTATCCTAGCTGACATGTTTGATTATAACACTACATGGGCACAACCACAAGCATGCAAATATAAGAATCTGGGAGTTTGAAGAATAATAATTGTTTGCCCAACTCACCAAATTTACCTGCTATATGCAATAGTGAAAGTACATATGTAAACACGTGTACACAACTGAAAATAGTGATGTGCTGGATATCAGTTCATACCTCAATATCATCGGTCTCAAATGACCAAACTAGTTCACCAGAGGACACAAGCCACACTTGAACAACACCCGCCATGTCAGCAGTTGCCACGTACTTCCCATCATGACTGAACTGAGTGCATGTCACAGAGTCTTTGTGGCCTGAAGGAAGAGCAACAGCTATCACAATGAAACAGTCATCTCATAGAACAACAAATGAACCTTGACATTGAAACACCACTGTTCCATCATTCATTTTCCAAACAAATGCCTTGTCATCTTCTCCTCCACTGCAGGCCAACCCTTCAGTTGGGTGTACAGATACTGAGAAAACACCACCTAATTTTTTTTAATAAATCACCAACATTCACTCATATCATCAACAAAGGTCAAGGATCTTTCCTCTTTAAAATTCAACATTGACTCTGAATATAGACTAACCACTGTGTCCCTTAAAACAATATGTGGCATCATCTCTTAGTGATTGAGGGTCATCCTCATCACCACCACCATTATCATCCTCCATGGCCAAATCTTCAAGACCTTCCTGCAAACCTGAAATCCATTCAGAACATCTGTTATACTTAGAAGTAGCAGAATTTATCAACAGTTACAAACATTGGGCCATTCCAGACAACAAAGCTGCCACTCCATTGAGGAGCACTAGCAGGATTTTATTATGTCTTCAACAAGAATGATATATGTGTACATTTTCTTCAGGCATGGGCACACACACTAATAGCTCATACAAGTTGATACTCAGTCTAATGTGTGCCCAAGAGAGGGTTCTGTTTTAGGAATTGCCCTTCAATAGGGAAGTATCCGTAGAGCCCATTATCAACATAACAAAATACTAAGAGCATGTTGACGGTTGGTATTCAAAAGATTCATGGTGTATGTGTCAACACTGATCAAACATACCATCCTCAGGAGGCACTGCATCCACAGGAATCTCCTGTAGATCATCCTCATCAATGAAACTAGGTTCTGGGTCTTCTTGGCGGTCTTTCTTGCTCATCTCATGGTCATCCATGATTCTTTGAGAGACAGACAACAGATTTGCTGAGTTGAGGCCACGTGGATATAGTGCTGAGTCAGCACACAATAACTTGACCTTTCACCTCTAGCCTACTTGAGATATGGCATCAGCTCTACAATTTCTCGGAAGGCTAGGATTCTCTGCAAGTAGACATCTACTAAAAGAGGCCTTCTCCCTCAGCCGTCTGTCAGCGACCAGAAATCGTGTTGTTCCACTTTCAAAGCAAGTCAAGTTGTTCTCTAGTGTGGAAGCATCCAAATACACAACAGAATACTATGAAGGGGTAAGCTTTCAGGCTTAAAATGTGTTGTGATGATTTCCATATAAAAAATTGTCATTATTTTTTATTCTACTTGTAGCTTGTTAAGGAAAAACCACTGGTCCTTTTCATGAAGGGCTCTCCAGATGCTCCAATGGTGAGGATGCTGATAGTGTAGCACAGTTGGTAGCCCGGGCTATGTCCCAATTGATACATGTATCAATGAGGCATTTTAAAATCAATTTCGTGTAATCGAAAGATAAAGCTTGCATATTTCAGTAAAAGTTGCCCTCATAAATAGGCTCATATTCAACAGTGGTGCTTGGCAAATGTGGAATTGCCAGCTCTGTACTAGTCAAAGAAGCTATTATAACTCTGGCTAAAACAAGTCCCTTTCCAAAATAATGTTGTGCTGATCTCACAAACTACTAGACCCCCTCCATAAGTGGCATAGTGCACAGCTAGGCTCATGCATTCTATAGATCTCTTCCTTATGGCTTGTGGAGCAAGTGTGTGGGTCTGGCTATGTGAGACTTACTAAGGAAAGGTGGTTGGAATTTAGCACCCAGTCCACTAAATGCTCTCTAATTGTGCTAAATTGTTGTTCCATAAAGAAAGTATGAGAATGAGGTTACAACTAGTAAATCAGGTGGCTTGTTCAACACTCTACGCTCATCTTACGCTCATCTTACGCTCAATGAGTGAAAATCAGGGATAAAACCAGCGTACATAGAAGTTGGTACCAAATTCCAATTATCACGAATGTAGTTAATAGATCACATGAGGATGATATTTTGTTGTTGTTGTTGCTGTTGTTGTTGTTATTGTTGTTATTGTTGTTGTTGTTGTTGTTGTATTCATTCCCGATAACTATAGTATCATTTACTAAATTTCACAGTGTGGATTCAGTCGTTTGGTGGTTCAAATCCTACACATGCATGGTAGGTAAGCCAGAGGTTGTGCAGTTCCAGTGATGGTTCTTTCACACTGATCTCTTCCCTAATGTAGGTCTAACTGATTATTCTACTTACAATGTACTAGAAGACGTGGACTTTAAGGAAGGACTGAAGACATTCTCGTAAGTGTGAACATCTACAGACACACACGTTATAATTATGCACACAACAAATAATTTCTAAATATTTTCTCAAACACTCACACCAAACCAAAAAATATTAAACTTCACTATCCTGTTCAGTGACTGTTGTATATGTAACCATCGCTATAATAATATAAATATTATCTGTGTTTCTCTCAAATGTCCACACATATATGTCATATGCAGGAGCTGGCCAACATTTCCACAAGTATATATGAATGGTGAACTGATTGGGGGAGCTGATATAATGTTACAGCTTCATCAAAGTGGGGATCTGGTGTCAGAGCTGGAAAAGATCGGTCACTCTTCTGCACTCAAAGAACCAAACAGTTCAAAATAATAAGTTTTATTATTATCAAGATAATAGTATAATATATTATTTATTAATGATTTCAAAATTCATACATCACTAAGTGAGCCCAAGAAGGAGAGTAGTTACCAAGAACTGAAACTATAGCATGCAAAAAAAAAACACACACATAACATTTTAATGTTGCTGAACAGTGACATAATAATTGTCTATTGTATAAGCTTGTAATCTGTATGGTGATCATTCATTGTCAGACTTGTGTTTCAACCTGTAAAATGAAAAAATAATACTATGACTATAGTCTATTGTGCTAGACTCTCCTCCTTTGTCACATTACATGTACCAAGAGGTGTAACAAGAAGGGTCTAGCTCAATAGACAAGACTATGACATTATGTAATGGGTAATGGGTAATGTGTCTGCACTGAACATACTTACAGAGAAACTCTTCCAACTGTTCAGCAAAGTCTATGAGTCCAGTATCTATCAGACACTGTATGAGTGTAGCCCAGCTAGGTCACTGGTTCACACAGACCATATCACCACCCGTGACCATCCAGCCACTTGGTTAATACTCTATGACAAGCTTCTTCAGGTTGGAATAATGCTCCCATTTCAATACTCCTTATCACTGCTCCCTCAAAGCCCAGAGAAGTAGCAAGATATTTCCAATCAGCAGCTACAGTGTCAATGACTCTCAGTTTCCTTCCACCTCTGCACTTCAAGAGCTGAGGATTGTTCGGTACTATCAGATTCTATATAATATTGAAATTAATGTGTGTACTATTAGATAGGGCACTTGTGTAATACTACACATGAATAATTATGTGTTACATGCTACACATAGATGTACACACACGTGTGTGTGTGTGTGTGTGTGTGTGTGTGTGTGTGTGTGTGTGTGTGTGTGTGTGTGTGTGTGTGTGTGTGTGTGTGTGTGTTTTATGTGTGTGTGTGTTTGTGTGTGTGTGTGTGTGTGTGTGTGTGTGTGTGTGTGTGTGCATGTGTGCATGCGTGCGTATGTGTGTGCATGTGTGTGTGTGTGTGTGTTACTAGATTGCTGGTTACTGGATGGGTGGAGGTGACAGCCAGAAATATTGACGGGGATTTTACTTTGACAGTTTGATGGTCAAAGTCCAAATTGTCAAATTTAAATCAGGCAATATTTTGGCCACCGTATTTGAATGTACTATGTGCACGCACAAATCGTCAAATTTAAATTCATCAATTTACATTCTGCGGAGCAAACCGTCAAATTTTTTGCAGCAATGCGTACGCAGCAAGCAATGCAATTACACACTAATGGTAATCAAGTTAAAGTCAGTAGATCACAGTTTCGCCTCCCTGGTTTAGGGTATTGCATTGACATTGTGTTGGTGGACATGTACATTTGTTTTGAAAATTCACTGACCTACCCATATCTGATTGAAATGATAGTGCTGCTTTCACGTTTCTTGCTACAGTTGATTTTTTCTTTTGCTTTGTTTTTGTATATTTAGAGACACTTGACAGCACCTACATACACAAAATAATATGCAGTATGTTTGTAAAAGCTTGAACTGAGTATCAATTTCTCATTAATTTTCTTTGCATCAGTGTATCTCACCAATGGGTTTCTCCCAGAGAAAACACTCAGCTTGCTCAGAGCTGATCTGAGATCGCCATAGGTATGATGGCCTTGTTCCTTCCAAATCTTTAACACGAGATAACAATGATGGGAAGGATCATCTCTAGCTGATGGAGGGGAACTGTTAACAGCATTTCTCAAAACTTTGGGTGTTACTTGAAGAATATGTTGTAGTTCTTTTACTGTATCTTGAAATTGCTTCACCTAGATAACTTAAGAATTGTGAATCAAGCACTTTCTTTTCATTTGATTCTTTGAATAACTCTACAAGAATATTAGAGCTAAGAAATGAGAATGGTTCAAAGTAGAGCAAATTAGCAATATGGATAAGTTGCTCTTTAGAACCTTGTTTTCGTAGGATAAACTTACGCTCCTCTGTAACAGTCTGTGCAATTGAGTCCATGTCAAAGAGACAAAGGTGTTTAGGGTTCTTGAGAGGGTATTTATCTAGCTCTGAAGGATCAACGAGGGACTCTTTCACTTCAACTGTTCCTGAGTACTTTTCTTTCATCTCCAAGACTGTTCTTATCAGATCTGAGCGAAGTTGAACGCTGGCCATCTCTTCTCCTTCTTGGCATCTAATCACCACTATCACAGCTGTATTCTGTTCCACAACTTCTACGATGGCTTCCACTCCATCCATGGTTAGCCAGTGGATACCAGACTTCCAAACATTGCACTTTCTTTGAATAACTGGACAACTTTTGGCAATTTCATTTGATTTATGAGCAAGAGCAAAACGAAATGCTAGTTGTAAGACTGAGAAGCACATGTAGGAATCGGGAAGTGAAGAATTGATCTTCGTGAGTGCGCTGTAAACACCATCCTGATTTGCGACCAGCCTGTATGATAGATTTACAGCTCTCTTCAGGCCGTTCTTCACTTACCAGAGCCGGAAAAAAGTAAAACTGAGTGTGTCTTGACTTATAGTGACGTCTACTGATCAGCAAGGCTTCAGTTTTTTCTATCTGATGGCAGAACTCTAGATGTGTAAGAAAATCAACAATCATTTGGGGATCATGGTCAGGGAAGGTTTTTGCAATTGCTGAATGTGGAACTACTCCAGTACTGTTGGAGATATCATGATACTGTAAAAAGTTTACGGGTGCAAAGATTGTTCCACTGACTTCAGAAAGGAGTAATTCTTTGTTGAGAATCACCCAGCTGTCATGGATATTTTCATCGTTTCTCAGGTAGAGTAGCTGTCCATGCTCATTCAGAGTAGTTAGGTGTTGGGAAAGTGAGACATCGTTTGATGGTAAAAGGTTATTCTTATGAAACGTATCGTTTTCGTATACTATGACCTTAACACTTTCTTTACTTCATTGAATGTGGTAACAACTCCAAACTGTTGCTTTATTAGTCCATTGAGTAGATGAACTTGCATGTCTACTTCACATTCTTCATGGAAAGAATGAGAGATTGTAGCAATGATGCTTCTAATGGAGCTCAAACTGGATGATCCTGCTTGCGTGCAGTTGATCACAAGAGTGCAATTTATCAAGGAACTGACTAAGGAACTATCTAGCTTGTCGTATGCAACAGAGAGCTTTTCTAAAGGCTGCTCACCTTGTGATTTGACAACATCAGCATGACTGCCAATTACTACAATTTGAGGTGTTCTGTCTGATTGTGAACTGCACAGGTTAGCAACAAAGGAGCTCCAATACTGGAGTGTGAGTACAATTTTCTCCGTATCCATGCTGATATCAACAACTAGCAGAAATATGACCCCAGGAGAAGATACAAGATTCTCTAGGCAAGCAGCATGGCTTGAGTAGTATTCATGCTGACCAGCAAAGTCGTAGAGGATTATATGACCTAGTTGTGGACTGTGGACATGAGTGGGAATGATACCAGCTGTTTGAAGCTCTACTCCAGACACTTTTTTAAAGCGACTAGTCACAAAACCAAGGAAACTGGTGTCAGTTAACCTGT
The DNA here is from genome assembly GCA_964030475.1 of Tethya wilhelma. Taxonomy (NCBI): domain Eukaryota; kingdom Metazoa; phylum Porifera; class Demospongiae; order Tethyida; family Tethyidae; genus Tethya; species Tethya wilhelma. Next base: position 2,794,147 of record CAXIPT010000008.1, on the reverse strand, counting down.
TCTCAAGAGCTTTAACCAGGGTACTCTTACCAGCCGACTGGTTTCCAACTACGAACACCTTGAATGCTGGGTTGAAAGGGTGACTTCTTCTGAAACTAAAAAGACTTTGTAATGTTTGGTCTGAACCATTATACTGAAGCATATCACTAGGAGTTTTGTCAAGCTTGCCAGCGGTGACTAGAAATGAAACTACATGGTAACGACCACAGTGACAGGCCAGATAAAGGGGAGTGGCACCATACTTATCAGTCATAAGAGGATTAGAATTACATTCAGTGACAAGGTATTTGACAACATCAATATGACCATTGCGACAGGCACTGTGAAGAGGAATTCTACCATCTTTATCCTTACTTTCAGGATTACACTGATGCCTACTAATGAGGTATTGAACTATCTGTAGATCACCACACTGAGAAGCATAATACAAAGGAGTCTGACCATCTCTATCTTTGGCATCAGTGTTGCATTCATACTTTGTTGTCAGCAATCTAACTACATCATACCATTTATTGTAGCAAGCATGGTGTACGAGAGTCCAGTCAAAGCATTTTTTGTCTTTAATCTTTTGGATAGATTTTGGGTTTGACAGCATAGAGAGTAACAGAATAGCTTCTTTCTCAGTCATACCAGGTGTTATGTGTATATTAAACATCCAGTTCAAAATGTCTTCTATGTGTATCAGTGATTGAAGCTTTTTTGTGGTGAATATAAATGTGATAATGGCAATTTCTGTATGCTAATATTATGGGAGTTTTGCTTATTGAATCACTTTGAAATTGTGTCATTAAGAGAGGATCACAATTGCATTTAGTGACAAGATATTTGACAACATCAAGATGACCAAAGAAACAAGCTAAATGGAAGGGAGTCATACCATTCCTATTTCTGCTTTCAGGATTACAGTGATGCTCACTAATAAGATATTGAACTACTCTTAGATCACCACTCTTACAAGCCCAGTGTAAAGGGGTCTTTCCATCATTGTCTTTGGCATCAGGTTGACATTTATACTTGGTTACCAACAACTTAACTACTTCATACCATTTATTTTTGCAGGCATAATGTAGAAGGGTAGTGTCAAACCAGCGTTCATTGTTGATCGTTTTGATAGAGTCTGGGTCAGGAAACTCCATAAGAGAAGGTCCACAGCTTGCCTCTCGACAGTAGGATTTGCTGCTAAATTTTCAAATTTCTCCAACAATTCGTTTTCCAAGTGTTTGGTTTTTGTTATCGCTGACATATTGCTTTAGTTTATAGGTCAACTCGAGTGACTCAGCTCTCTATGCGCGGCTTGATATTGAACTATCACGAGCTAACTGCGCATGCGCAGTGTATATACGGTACGATCTGTACGACTAAGACTACGTGACGTAGTCTATAATATCTATGGACGCCGGACTAGTTAATCTTCACTGCTAGAAGTAACGATCATTACCAACTATAACTTTCAACTTTCAGAATGACGCTTCAAAATTCTTGTATCCGGGCCGTTCCCATGTCATGCAGGATCAGCTGAGCTCAGCATGAGACAGCACTTGCATTAGAAGACTTTAGAGCTAGCCTAGTAAAGCAAGTAACTCGGGTACTGTTTCTACTGAGAGGCAGTCAAGATATAAAGTAGACATACAATAAGTGCATAGACAATCATCAGTATGGGGACACACCAATCAAGATCTGCAACAGATATGAAATCAGAGACAATTCAATCCTCTGCCCAAAGTGAAACTGTTACAGACAATGGTGGTGGTTCAGAGTTGTGGCAATCACAGGACATGACTGGACTGTCAGACATCCCAGACCTGGTGTTACTGCACTTGGCTAGCTACTTGAGTCCAGAAGACACTGTGAGATTGGCCATGACCTGTCAGCGCTTCTACTCCATTCTACCCAGCTTCTTGGTGATGGAGGGTGAAGACTTCCACGCTGTGGGTCCAACTTACACACAATCTGTTCGTCACGGAGCACCTCCTGAGATCTACTTTGACGGTCCTCCTCTCTCATCGCCGGTGAAGAAGATAACCCTATCAGTGGTGTGGAAAGACCAAGGGTGGGGGAACCTGAAGGGAGAACTGTTCATTCAATTGATGAGATCCTTGGAGATGGATGAAGGCAAGAAGAAAGAGCTAAAAGTTGTAGCTGAAAAACGGCGTGTCTTTGGAATTGCCAAACACCAGCAGGAAGAGGTCAAGACTGAACTAGTGGACGAGGAGATTGTGACATTGTCCCAGGCAGGTGACTTTTATAGGTTCATGAGAAACATAGGTGGTGGTGGAGGACACACTCTCACAGTAAAAAAATTCAGAGCAGTAGCCACTCAAACTCAAAAAACAATTGAGACAAACACTCACAATCAAGCAGTTTAGCTACAATCACACACACATAGAAACCATTGTATATTTTGGTACTATAAACAATACTATATCAACATGTACCACAATTGCAAGTCATCCAGTCACTACAGTGGACTTCCCCAAGATGGGATTGTACACGGTGAAGTGGTAAGGGTTGTATCCAGGTCCGTGACCATTGCCAGCATAGTCTCCATGGACGTTGACTGCCACTAGAGCCCCATTGAAGTCAGGGTAGTAGGTCTTGATCCTAGAGAGAGCATCACCAACTGCCTCCTTGGGGGTCATTCCTCTGCTCATGTTCTCCACCACACGGTAGCTATGACAAGAGAATAGACAGCAAAAGACAGATGATCTCTAGCACACTACTACACAGGTGGCTACAAGAGTCTGAAAACATAGCTTCTCTCACAAAGAGCAGAAAAAAATTTAGTAGCACCATCAATGAGTTATTGAACATGGCATGTGTAGGAAACTTCTTATGTCTACACAATACTCACCTAGGTAGGAATCTCATCATGATGTCACCATTTCCAGTAGCTGCTGCCCCGCCCACATCTTTCTCACAATAGCAACCGGCACCAGCTATGGGGGAATCCCCTACACGCCTATTGGAGGAGAACAAGAGGCATACTAGAACCATTATTTCTATGATCACTGTGATACATACCCGGCTATCTTGTGAGTGAGTCCATTGGTGGATGTTCCACACGCAACCTTCCCATTTGCATCAACCACAACCATACCTACAAAGAGAACACCACAACAAGGATCAATATCATCTTCCACAGTCTTAGGATTGACCATGCTAAAAACAAAGGGCCTCAGGATCAAGGCTAGCTAGTTCACTGAACATCACAAAGGATATTGTAGACAATAGCCTCGTCCTTCTCTTGAGGTACACAATAATCTTGGGTGGAGGGATGAGGCTACACAGACACCCTTTACCTACCTATAGTGTCATGGTTCATAGGAGTGGCTAGACTGTCATGAAAGCTGAAGGGAAAAAGCATGGAGTATTGGTTAAGAGCAATCATACAATTGAAGAGAGCAACAGCAAAATGTCAGTGGATTGTTCCAACAGACAGCTGTCAGTGCTTGGATCGATATGGAGGTGGTGAGACACATACACTTTACTGATGTAGTGAACAAAGCACAATGTCATGAGATCAGCTTAACTAGCTAATTGTGCTCAGAAAAGTTGCACACATAATAGTACCTCCTCTTGTCAGTGTGGATAGACTCATGACATTATCTTACCAGTTAGATTTTGTTTTATCAGAAACATTGGAAGGTTTGAAAGGTCCACAGCTGGTAGTGGGGTCAGGGGTCACTGTCTATGTGGATATGCACTGAATATTAACAGAAATAACATCACAACCACTATATATAGCATACCCCTTCTACCCAGGAGTTAGGCTGGCAGTTCTTGTCCACCCAGTCTTTGTGAATCTTCCTGAGACCAAAAAAGACACAATAGTTCACATCAAAGTACAAAGCTACATGTATGCTGGGTGAGTGACTCACGTACATTGAATCATCAGTTGTTAAATTTTCTTTGGAGAAACCCATCTCCACAGCAAATGCAGTTGCTAAGGAAAAGACAACAACTCATGTATCAAAAGCAAGTTGCATAAATAGATCTAGAACGATGATAAGCCTGAAACACTGAACTGTCCCGCATTACCTACACACTGATCCCACCAATGAAGGCCACATTTACACAATTGAATTTTTATTCTCTAAGTGTTTCCCACATGAATGAAAAACAAAGTGAAGGCTCTCCACTTATAACACAAGCATACCCATGCACAGATTAGTCATGAGATTAATCATATACCATCTAATCCAACTAGAAGGGTGTGTGTGGTCCGTTCCAAGACATTCCTGGCCACTGAAATAGCACTCTTGATCTCCCTCAGACAACCAACAGCTCCAACATTGTGAGTCTCACTGAATTATGACAGGTGAAGAGAACTAAATTCACATTCACCATAAGAGACACAAAGCGTATACACCCACCCATCCATAATCATTGCATCCAATGTTGTCTCACCAGTGTCATCAGGACTGCAGCAGCACACAAGAGGTGCAGAGCCAAATCAATGCATTATAATTATATTGTACACAAAAGTAAGTTATGAGCTGGAGTCACCAGCCGAGCCTACGGTACATCAGTTGTACTACCTGCCTCCATAGCCCACAGATCCATCACACCGTTCTACTTCACACACTGAACAACCTTTTTCGACTGCATCCACATAGCTTCCTCCATCTTTGAGGGCCTGGACAGCTGTAAATCAAGCACACATGTCATCATCAGTGCACACTGAATGGCGCTCACCGACAGCACATAAAACTAGAGACTAACCTCCTTCATTAGCACTTACAAATGGCCATGTATTTAGAACCACTGGAAGCTTGTCTTCTCGGCTGATAGAGCCGTGGAAGCAGACAACAAGCAAACATGCAACCTGCAGCAATTGAGCCATTACTTCTAATTGAAGCACACCGTCCAGCGTGGCATTAGAGCGTATTCATGTGACGTCAAAAACGGGGCGGGACTTGCCGCGAAGCAAACGGCGGCCATTTTGGTGCACATTGTGACACTGTCCACGAAAAAAAATCAAGATTTTCTGCAACTTTTCTCTAGTATACAAAGTTCTTTTGAGTTAAACTGATTTTATTCATTCCTAGTAGTTGTTTTGTTCACTAAAACTGGACTCCTAGTGATTTTCATGGTCTCAGCTAGGGCCTCTTGGTTCATGCTTTGACTCCAGTCAATCTACAAACAAGGAGGAGTCATCTCTAAACTTTACCTGCTGCAAAGAGTTGAGACCATCGTGACAATAACTCAGGTACAGGAGTACTGATAAGCACCAAGATAGAGCAGTAAACGAAGAGTCAAAACCATTGGCAGCTGCTGTTATTGTGCACCAAAATGGCCGCCCGCGGGTAATCCCGCGCCGCGTTTTTACGTCACATGAATACGCTCTATTAGATTCATGGCCCGGCGTGGCTCAGCAACGAGTTCGAGCTGCGCTACAAAAGCCCAAGTGAGCCAAAAGGAAAAAAAGAATGGCAGAGATGGGCACCAACAGTACCTCACCGCAAGGTCAAGAAAAGATATACATAAGCTGTGCGCATAGAGCGTAACTTTTTCTGATCGTANAAGTAAGTAAAACACGTAAAAAAGTAGGAGAAGAGTCTATAGAAACAAGTATTTTGTGGTGACACAAATATCAATAATAAGTGTTCAGATGGGGTTTAGTTCAGATGCTGCCAAGTCAGCAGGGGGGTTGGTGTACTTGGCAGCATGTCCGCAGCAGGATCGGGCACCTCTGATGGATTGAATGGCGGAGCGGAGAAGTGAGAAGGTGATTCTACTTCGTAGCCATGACATTGTTGAGCTGTAGGGCTGGTCCCGTTTCAATGCTAGTAGGGTGGCGAGCCTCTTGTAGAATGTTGTGGCTTGGTTGGCCATACCACCTGTTGCTGATAGGACAAGGGGGGTGAAGGATGCATGCTCAACTTCTCTAACACGTTGTTCATATTGCCTTTTCTTCTCTAGTTCATGCTTCCTGTAGCTGTTGGGGTTCCTGTTGGATGGAGCATGGGGGTTGAACACTCGTACATCAAAGTAGGTGCGTTCGAAGCGGCCACCCCAGAAGCCATTTGCAGCGATATCTAATCTCGCACCATCCTGAGTGTTAGAGGAGGAGCCAGTCAGTACTTCACCTGTCAAGGGCTGAAGATCTAATATATACTGCTAGTATCATTTTATTATCTATGCCAGTATGGTTGCAGCATAGCAGTATATAATATTATCTACGGTTGCAGCTAATCAGGAGTATCCAGACCCTTCACGCGTTTAAAGGGTCTGGATACTCTAGCGCGCGTATAAAGGGTCTGGATACTCCAGACTAGCAGCAATGCTCTCGAGCTCGATTGTTTATTGCTCAATAAACTTAGCCAAAATTAATATACTGCAGACATGTAAAACTCATCTAAATTGTATAAAGAATGTAAATTTTTGCGTACTGTCTACATCCGAAGAGTCAAAATAGACCACACCCACCAATATAAAGCTTACGCTACCGGATACTGAAAATTTTCATCATAATTTTCTAAGCTCAACTTGAGGAGGTTTCAAAGTTACCTCATAGATAGTAAAGGCTAACTGTAGCTAGTTATCTGAAGTGAAGATTTTCCTCACTACACGCTGCCATACAATGGCTGAGGGGATAGACCTAATTACTGTCACAGAACTTGAGAATCGGTTTGAATTAACTGAGGGCTTTCTTGACAAAGAATGTAATGATGAACATGTTAAAGAAATAGCCCTTTGGATTGACTCATGGGAGTTACTTGCCTCACACCTTGGTCTAAGCACACAGCAAATTGATGCTATAAAAGCAGACAACAGAAGCCAAGAAGTAAAGAGGGAAAATGTCCTGATCAAATGGAAAGAAACGTTTGCCTTTAAAGCAACTTATAGGAAACTCCTTAAAGTGCTGCTCAACATCAAACGAACAGACGTCGCCTGTAAACTTTGCAAGCTATTATTATTAACATCTTCTGCCAAACAGGGTGAGCATGCATGTTTTTGCAGTGATGATCATGATGATAATCATACATCATCAGTGCAGCAAAGGGTACATATGCATGGGTTGGTTGTTTCTGAATCATTCAAATTAATAATGCTAATAATATTCATATAGGTCCTCTACAAACTAAACTGGCTAGTATTTCTGGACGGCAATCTCCAGTGGAAATATCAGCTACATGTGCAGATCCTGAACAGCCAACTCACCATGGTACTTCTCAGAAATCAAATTCTTTGCTTCACTTAGAAAATAATTTTATAGCCACTGAATTCAAAACAATTACAGAAGCTGAAAAAGCATTTCGAAATGTTGTAATGAAAGTAGAAAGATACCTTGAGGGAGTAGTACCTGTCACTAATCTACAACAGTATATCTGCTACCTGCCAGTTGATTTGAAAGGCCAGTTTGGTCCCCTATTCAAGGAAGAGGCATCAAAACAGATCCGAAACACTAGAACAATTGGGGAACTGTTCACAATCCTGTCATACTTTTGGGATTACTTACACCCACATTTGTTGCAATACCTTATTGAGGAGCTTGATATAAAGGAAACGGTAGACATGATGAACAAGTACATGAAAGAGCTATCAGAGTTTCGAAAGAAGGTCAAGATAGGTGATTATATTGGCAAAAGAATTAAGGATCAATCTTGTTGATGATGATTACACTCCAATCATCGCAATATTTGGAGATGAATGGTGTGAGAAGACACTAGCTGACCTAGAGGAAGTTAGGTGTGATTTTTCTAACAAGTTTTCGTTTCTGCGACTATTGCCAAAAATGAATGGGTTAAAATACAACAGCATTGTCCTAATCCTTTCAGTGCCCAAATCAGTACAGTTCAACAATGAAGAACTCATTGAATTCTTTCAATCCTACAAAATCTTGAAACTGACAGTTGGAAATTTGTGCATCTATGAAAATCAGAATGAGGTATGTACATGTTTATAATATTACACTATATTCAATCACAATAATATTATGCCGCATAATTATGTATGGTTGTGAGTATTGTATATTATGATAATAGTATACTTTAGCAATTACAGAAGTTGCACTATCCGGCATGTAATCAAACATGATTTTTATTTAGTAATACCTTCCATGGTTTTAGTAATACTTTCTGTGGTTTTAATAATTACACTCCTGCATATAATTAAAAATCTTGTAAACTGGCCTTGATTTCGCATTTATCCCTCTAAAAAAATAAGGCTATTAGTTTTGTGTCTGTTCCTCCATAAAATGATACAGGCTATTAGCAGATAACCACATGATTCCTCATACAATTATTATGGAATTAATAGCACTCCAGCTGCCACTCGTATGGCCTAATATAGCACTCACTGTGCTCGTGCTATTTTATTTTTTTGCCATACTCTTGGCAGCTGGAGTGCAATTAATCCCATAATAATATTGCACTCTGAATCATGTGTATGGTTACCTATACTAATAGTATACTTTATGGAGTCACAATACATTTTTCCTATAATACCAGGAGTGCGATTACAGCAATAATTGCACGTGATGTACTAGTCATGTAATTGAACATGATTTTAATTAGTATATAAAATGATTGATACTATTAAATAAAATAAAATGATAAATGATACTATTAGCAGATTACCACATGATTCCTCGTTCAATTATGGAATTACCATATAGCGGGAAATCTTCGTGGGGGAAAATTTTTGCATTTTTGTCTTGAATAGAAATTCGCGGGGAAAATTTTCATGGATTGTGTCTCAACGCGCAACATTACGTGACGACCACATACCTTACAAATTTTGTGGGGGAAAATTTTCGCGGAAACTGCGAAATTCGCAAAAAAATTTTCCCCCATGAAAATTTCCCGCTATACGGTAATAGCACTCTAGCTGCCACTTGTACCATAGATAATATATATCTATGCTTGTACGTGTATGGCCTAATAGCACTCGCTACGCTCATGCTATTATTTTGCCATACTCTTGGCAGCTGGAGTGCTATTAATTCCATATTTGCACTCTGAATTATGTGGTTACCTATACTATATGATAGGGGAAAATTTTTGTAAACCTGATGTAGTCAATATTTATAGTGTGCATGTGTGTCAATCCAGTGCATGTCTGTGTGCATGACATTTGTGGGAAATTTTCCCTACTCATGCATTCCTGAATGATTGTGATCATGCACACACATGTTCACGCAATTGTAATGGTTTATCATTATGTAGTGGTATAAACATAATTATAACACAACAATAACTGCAATTGATACAATTATTATATTATGCATGTTGCCAATTACTGCAGTTTATAATTGCCTCTACATATACTGATCTTTCAAAATTAGATTACTGCAGAACCTGCAGATTCAGATTATCAAACTTCAGTTGCCACATCAGTGGATGCAATAGGTCTAGATCTAGATACTATTGAAGCAGATACCTCTCAGTTAGCAATAGCCAAATCAGGAAAATTTAGGAATGATATTGAAGGAACTGATCAGGTACATACATGTAATACATCATGCACACATTTAATATAGTGCATGTTAGATAGTTACAAAAATTTGTTATTCCAGGGTATTAACAGCAAAACTGGTGGATTTTCTTGTGAGTTTGTTGAGAAACCACCAAAAGGAGTCCAATTTGAGTGCCCCGCATGTCTTCAGATCCTTCGAGAGCCTCATCAAGTCACATGCTGTGGAAACAGCTTCTGCCGTGTGTGTATTGAGCAGCTAAAAACATATAGCCGACATTGTCCAACTTGCAAAAATGAATGTATTACTGCTTTTCCCGACAAAAGACTCCAACGTTCACTGTACGACTATGAGGTATACTGTCCTCACAGAGACAGGGGATGTACTTGGACAGGAGAACTTAGACAGCTTGACTACCATCTGAATGAGGTCCCACAAGTTGACAAACAATTGGAAGGATGTGTTTTTACACAAGTTGACTGTAGTTTCAAATCTATAGGATGTGAAGTAACATCAGCTCGTGAAGATGTGCCATCTCACATCAAAGATCATTCTGAAATTCACTTGAAACTACTTCACAGCAGCAAATCATCTCTAGATACAGCATTCCTTGAAGCACAAGAACAAATTGCAAAGCTAAGCCTGAGAGCAAATACTATGGTAAAGACTATAGCTGAAATCAAAACGAAGCACAGCATAGAACTCTCACAGCTAAACAAGACCTTAGAACTTAAGCAGCAACAGGTATCTGAAACAAAATCTATATATCAACAAATGATGGAACAGCATCAAGAGCAATTAAGCACAATCAAACAGCAGCATGAGCAAGCAATGGCCAACCTTAAATCAACATTAAAGAGCAAAATAAAAGAATGTGAACAACTACACACACAAAGTCAAGTTCTTTCTCTCCCACCTTCCACTCTGCCATCTTCTCAAGTAGTTGGTGCACCCACTCCTCCAGTTTCATTTACAATGACTGACTTTGATGCTTACAGAAGAGATGATCTATGGTGGGTTTCGTCACCATTTTACACACACAATTGTGGATACAAAATGAGTTTAAAATTATGTCTAAATGGTAGACCTAACACAGAATTTCATGGCACTCACATTTCATTGTTTATTAGTATGAAAAAAGGTGAATTTGACGAGAACTTGAATTGGCCATTCAGAGGTGATATAAAGGTTAGCCTACTGGATCAGATAAACCATGAGAAACACCATTCTTCAATAATTCAATTTGATGATGATACACCAGATGAATACGCTGGTAGAGTCATAGAAGGAAATACAGCTAAACGTGGATGGGGACACTGTGGTTTTATTTCACATAAAGCTCTAGAACCAACATTTCTCCAGAATGATTGCTTAGTTTTTCAAATCACAAGGGTGGCTTTCTACCCCCTTGATCATTACTAGAGTATATATCACTGACATTATTTATACATAACTATTTGCTTATTGAACTTTATGCATAGTTGGAGGTATATTATTATTATACTATTACAATTTTTCCCCTACATCTTTCCAACTTTAAACTTAAAACGTTATAGTAGAGTTAGCTAGCTACTACATAATCACACGCACATCGATTACCATTCAGTGAACTATACACAGAGAAGAAATCAAACCCGGGAACAATTAATTTCAACTACTGTGACAAGTATTTTTTATATTAACTATTAACTATTTATTAAATAGCAATACTTGATTCCAAGTTCTTCTTCAAGCTGTGGGTTATTCATTGAATTTCATTAATAATTGAAAGCTTGAACTTACAGTCAAAAACAGCCCTGATCTAGGCAAATAAAACTGACTTGTGCTATAGTTCCCGCTATCACAGATCAGGGGTAGAAAGGAAAAAAGTTTATAGCTCGATAAACTAGCATTGACATGAACTTAACAGTAAATTTGTGCCACATAGTAGAAGGATTTATGTCAGTAAACATAAATAGAATTGCAGAGATACCACATGACACACATAATTACATACACTGTGCAGTGAAGTACACATGTATCACACCTCAGTAAGGCTTTGATTGCAAACTTAGATCATATGCATGGTTAATTAATAGTTGAAACAAGAATTACCCAGGAAAGTTTTAATTAAAAATTCTTATAGTATAATTAGCAATACTTGATTTCAAGTTCTTCTCCTAGCTGAGGGTTGTTCACTGGTGGAGATCTCAGAGCCTCNGTGTGTGTGTGTGTGTGTGTGTGTGTGTGTGTGTGTGTGAGTGTGTGAGGTAATGGGTGGGAATGGAAAAACATTTGCTGTCTGGTTCTTGGAATGATGTACTGCAAGTACCTTGTAAACGAGAGCTCGTGATGATTTAGATGGATGTTCTCATGGATGAATCTAAGTGTTGTTGGTTGAGAACGGCACTGGGGTATGTGTGAAATTCAGTGAATGAGAGTGAGTTTGCTGGAAGAGCAATTAGCAAGACAGATGGTTGCTTAATTTGCAAGCCTTCTTCCTCTCAGACTAGCAGTGTAATTATGATTGGAGACACACTGTGAGTGGAATTTCATCTCACCTTGTAGAAAGACATGAGAATTGACTTAATCCCATGCCAACTATTCATCATGTGGCTAGAACCACTGTCCCGTCACCATGCAAGCTATTGGGCTAGCATGGAATCATCTCCTATAGGTGGCACTCTACTTTGTGTCTTGAGATCTTCTGTGCAGAACAAGTTAGACTAGTGTTTGAGAGAGATTGAGGGAGAGAGAGCGTGTGTGTGTGTGGTGTTTTTGGTCAGTTGGTTAGTGGTGCAGTCACGACTAGCACGCCCACTAATTGCTGACAGCTGATTTGGAGTTAGTCACTCTAATTGACACTGTGCATGTCATTTCCTGTAGTACTTGCATACTGCATGCGCAATCTTACCCTCGGGAGTTTTTTTTTAAAAACAAAAATGTGCTTAATTTAGCACGCACACTCTCTCTATTTATAAATATCCGTGCGTGGTTTTTCCATGATGTGTGAATGAGGATGTCGTTGGAATTGTATTGTAAAGTTCCCATTGATGGCAATTAACTTAATTCCACGTGAGCATGAACCCACAAATGAATTATTCATGACTCAATGACTGTCATTAACATCATCTGACCTTTCCTTTTCTAGCAGCTCAGCGTCAACACCTCACCGATTCAAGTGAAGTCATACATTACCCCCACATGTGTGCTGTGAATAAACAGTGCATGGACCGGTCAACTCTTTTATTGGTGTTTTCTGCACTTGTCAATAAACCACAGTGAACGCTTCAAAGCTTGATTGTGCATTCAAAAGTTGTGGATTATGAATAATTGTGGATGAATTCCTGACATAATCATGACATTATTGCACATGCCCCCTGATCTAATAGCATGCATGCATGCTGTGATCCTAGCCTGTACTCTGCCCTTGACCGGCTCACCATCTGAACAAATAGATCTGTGTTTCCATCTACCCCATGTATACATAAGTACAACTCAGCATTGCCTATGTGTCTTGTTTGTCAGCTGATTGGCAGCTTGCTCTCCTATCACTCTGCCCACTGTTTTGTTGCCTTGTGTGTGTGTGCATATATGTGTGTGTGTGTGTGTGTGTGTGTGTGTGTGTGTGTGTGCACAAGTGTGTGACTGATCTACTTACGGTCCACGTTGGTAGTCTTTTGTGGTCATTAATAGGNGATTCTGAACCAAGGAGCTACAGCCTCGTGATAAGAGCTAGTGATGGTACAAACACTGGTGAGGAACAGCTGACAATTCTTTTGCAGGATGACAATGATGACAAAAGCAGGCCTAACAAGATGCCGTACAATAAGAATCATGTTTCAGAGTGAGCTCTAACATGTGTACGTCGACGATCTGCACCTACTTAACATTTCATGAACATGCAACTTCGCCCCGCATCAAAACCATAATTATATATATGCATGTAGCTATGTGTATATGAAGCCAATAGTCAATTGTTGTTTTAGTTTGATACTTTCAATCTTTATTTGTTTTCATTTAGTTTTTTTATAATGTTAACTAATTTTAGTTTATTTCCTGGTAGTCCATTTTATTATTAGTTAAATAGCTATTGCTGTAGACTGATATATGCTTCAGTTAATTGTTATGAGACCCTTTTAGTTAATCTGCTTTAAATACACGGCTTTTCATGTACCTTGAAACATAATTATGGGGTTTAGATGATGACATTGTGTGTCAAATTGGTAGTTCAAGGCTCAGTTTTTCAAATAACTGAACCAGAGATTATATTTAGTTAACGTTTAATTTTAGTTAATTTTGATAACTAAAACTAAACTAATAGTTTAGTTTTAGTTATCAAAATACCCCAAACTAATTAAGGGTTTTAGTTTTAGTTATAGTTAACTAAAACCCAATACATGTGCCTTTAAAGTACAGCACTCACTAGTGATAGTCACACTACATTGCCCCTCAGTCTCGTGAAGAGACCCCATGGAGGTGACACTTGGTTCTCTTGTGCTGGTAGATAATTGGCTAAAGCACTAAGATGCTCTTAGAGTACTAGGAAAAAAAAATTAAAAATGGCTGATAGTGACAAAATCATTGTGTCAGTTGTTCAAAGCCCTTACACTACTCTCAATGAATGTGGTGTATACCTTTGCCAGTCTGTGCATGCTTGCAAGAGAAGGGACTTTTACTTGGCAATGCTCAATGGACAGCAATGGTGGTTTTAGCCCAAACCACTAGCTACCAAAGTATCAGGAAAAGGAGGAAGAGGAAGAGTAGAGCAAGTAGAAAGGATGATACCTGCCATACCAAGGTCCAGGCTGTATCTAGTCATGATCATGCCACTATTAATTCCAATTACAGCCCATGCACTCACTATCTAACAACAAGGAACCAGTGGACCTAACTGTCTGTGAATCTGAAATGCATGATGATAATCCTGGAGTGAAATACCTGTACAGTCTGAATGGGGAGGAGAACTGGACGCCAGTGAAGAAGAAACAATCTAGTAGACAGAAGAGAAACCACTGCAAACCTAACTCCACTCCCAGTCAGTCTAGTGATAGTGGTTCAGATCTGGATGTTTCATGCAGTCGAGGTGTTGATTGCAGTGAACGTCATATGGTGTACCTGGTCTTTCGATTTATCGTAGAAATGTTGTTTGGACTCCAATTGCTCCTGTTAGTGTTTCTAGCCCAGTAGCCTCAAGGACGAGGAGTAGAACTAAGTCTTGTCATAGTTGTTATGTTTTGTTTTTTCAGGTTGTTTTTTTTGTAAGTCATGGCTACTATTTTCCTATAGCTGTCCATCAGCATGTCGTCTTAGCTACCCAGCTACTTAGCTATGCTCGTCTCATATTCTCTATGTATAATGTCACATACTGTCAAGCAGTAATAATAATAATAATAATAGATGCACGTGTAACCTGATAGCATTCACTGGGAGATTTTCTGATGGATGAAAAACTGCAAAATATTTTCATTACAATTAATCATAAAATGTATGACAAACAAACCATACTGGGATGGATGCAATACATAGGATGTGCATTAAGCATGAGAGAGAGAGAGAGAGAGAGAGAGAGAGAGAGAGAGAGGTATCACCGAAATCCAGTGTCGAGGCCACGCCAGGACCACACATGGTGTCCTCCACAAGCTGGGCTGAGTGGTGTGGACTGTAGCAATTGAGAGGGCCAACCACTGCCATCACCACCCACATATGCAAGCTGCTTGAATTAGGAGAAAAACAAACAAAATAGGAATAAACATAACAATAAACAGCGTATATAGTAGAATGATGAACAACACTGAAGAGGTATAATGATGAACTATATATTAGTCTCTTGGCGATGAAGAGCGAGAGAGAGAGGAAAGTGTGGTTAGGTGAGATTACAGTATACCTCATTGGAGCTTATTGCCAGCACTAATATTATGTGTTTGTAAAATGGACAAGGTTTACCATTAGTCACTGCTCAAAAACAGTTGAACCCACTTATAAAATTGCCACCAACTATGCATGCAGCAGACATAAAATTATACTAGCTAGGAACATGTATTATTATGTACAAGTAGTAAAATTTTTTAAAAAATGAGCAGTGTAGGAATGGGCAGTGCTGTAAAAAGTATTGGAACAAGGCCTATCTCACTGATTTCGGCACATGACTACTTCATTTTCATTTTGATCTCTCAATTATTGTCATACTTGAAATTAATGGTTCAAGAATGATCTGTACATACATGAATAGCTTATCAGCAACAGTATCATATACTACTGCTCAAATTCCTGCCAACCTTATGGAATATCACTCAGCTAAATAGATTATTGGCCAGGGCTTGAACACAAAAAAATGAAGTAGTCATGTGCCGAAATCAGTGAGATAGGCCTTGTTCCAATAGTACTTTTTACAGCACTGCCCATTCCTACACTGCTCATTTTTAAAAAATTTTTACTACTTGTTCATTCACTTTTTTCAACACTACAGTGCATGTGGAGATGATATTCGAGACTGGTTAGTCCCTACAAAAAGCTTGAGTAGCTGGTACATGCACTTAGGACTAGAGGGGTTATTGCAAAACACGGCCTTGTGGCCTTATGGCCATTGGCTCTTGGCTTTGTGGCCTTAGGTATTTGCCCTTATATGGAACTAAAATATAAATACTAACAATAGTCAATGATAGATTATGTACTCTTGATGATAGGAAAATAAAATTTTTAACAATCAAAGCAAGGAGGTTGATGTAACTACCTATAAATATTGCTAGTATAAGGATGACAATGAAAGAAGTGAAAGCCATTAACTGTGTGAATGTTACTCTTGATAGTGGTAGTTGCAGTACAACCTGAGCTCGAGCAGTACACCATGCAGCTTGGTGTTCATTTTTAATATAGATAGTGGCATGGTTGTGGGACTGGCTGTATCTTGTGTTTTGACCGTCTATATTCTGTCGATGGTTTTGGCATATAGATGATCCTTTTATGTCAGATTCACTGATCAGTCATCAGTAGAAAAGTCTATTAGCTTTCTGCCAGGTCGATTGATATAATTATATAGTAACTATTTTTAGCATAATAAATTTCCATATAAGGCTAAATACCAATACTTTAGGCCATAAGGCCATACAGCCATACAGCCAACAGCCATAAGGCCGCTTTTTGTAATAACCCGGACTAGAGTAACTAATGCGCATGCGCATTTAATGCCACGTGGATAATGACCTTTGAACTCTACCAGAAGAAGAGTGCTACGTTCAGGGGGTGGCAACTCCCATATGCACTGTACTTGGAGCCGCGACCGCGGTCAAGATCTTGACCGTCCAAAATTTCCATTTTGACCGTTGACCGAGACTAAAATTTGATTTTGACCGTTGACTGAGCGGCGAAATTCGCGCTTGACTGACGACCTTTACCAACTTCGACCGTTCATTTTGACCGTTGACCAGCACTAAAATTTCATTTTGACCGTTGACCAGCACTAAAATCTCATTTTGACCGTTGACCGTCATCTTGACCGCGGTCGCGGCTCCAAGTACAGTGCATATGGGAGTCGCCACCCCCTGTACGTTGAAGTACATGATTTTATACACTAAGCTTTAAAGTTTTCTAGTTTTTGTTTACGCTTATTTGTGATGAAAATGAGCATCAAGGAATGTAGTTCCCTTGAAAAGGACTTACCTGGTGCTGTCAAAGTTGACTCAACACTTTCTGGTTTTCTGGAAACTGTGTTCAAGTTTTGTATTGTGTCAATGGGGCACGTGGCCCATTCCTACTTCTACCGTACGTATGATACTACAGTACATGTGTATCCATAGTAACCAAGAAACAATTGCAGTGCCATATTTTTAGTGTGACACCCTGCAAAGACAAGCTGAACCCATTTGTAAGACTATGTCCAGCTATGCAGGCACACACACATACCTACATATGCATGTACATGTACAATGGATACAGAGCTAGTGAAGGAAAAACATCGAACATGACCTTAATGGAATTATGTAATCATTGTACAGAATTATACAACTATGTGTACAGTATTACATTCACAATGACAAAGAGGCTCATAAAGAGAGGGCTAACTGACTGATGAGGGCAAATATTTGTGCACTCTACTCTTGAATACAAGCAGGAAATACTTAATTAGCTGCAGTCACGCATACTGTACATGTAAATGCAAATTTCCATAGAAACAGGATTTAGCTGAAAAACCATTAGATTGTAACCAGCTTCAAAGAAAATGGGCTATAAGTTCTGTGTAGCAGTAACTGGAGTGAAACTGAATTGAACATAATATTATAGTGGGAAGGCTCCAACATAGCTCAAGGGTGCCGGACATTATGTAGCTGTATAGATGACTTGCATGTATAATTTATACAGCCCCCTAGCCAATATTCAACTTGAGAGGTACCGATGTGGCTCCTGATAGCAAACAATGATCGAGGTGTATAAGGCAATCATCTACTAAAGGCATCTAGATCATACACAGGAAGTGGAGCAAATAAGAGGGTGCATACTAGTGACCATAGAGGGAGAGCAAATAGCTGGCTGTAGGAACACTCGACATGTATTCATGGATTCTACCACATAATGCAGATCTCTTTTCTTTCAATGTTTGTACGGGCAGGCATTTGCCTGCCATATGTGCAGACAATTTTTGCATGACCTCACAATTAGGCAGCAAAACAACCAAATTTGAAGGTGAAATGGTACCGAGTTGATAAGGGTCTCCACACATTACAACCGTAACCAGCCTCGTTCCCATGCAGGCTCCATTCCCACAGAAAATGGCAGGCCGACAAGCATAAAACTGGTAATTTCTGGTGAGTGGGAGGATTAGCGACAAGGTTACATCATACATAAGCAAGTTTGCATGTAGGCTATAGAGCAGGTGCAATCAAATACTTCCCTATGGAAAAAGTACAGGAGTGATACAGAGAAATGAGCAGCTGTCATTTACTTAGTAACTGTATGGCAAAAGTAACTATTTTCAGTATAGATAATTATATGACTGACTTCACAAAATACTACTGGTTTTTGGTAATGTAACTGCACCCACTCTATAGGCTAGCACATGGACAAGAGATTGAAATGCTTCTGTTGATAACTTCTTCTGACCATGGGAAGGTTTAATTTAGGAGAGTGGCATGAAATGTTTTCTTTTGGTGGCTTTCGGACATTTTCCAAAGACTTCTAGATCTGCTTCAAGTTTGAAACAGTCCTAGGCTTATGTACCAGTAGCACCAGGTTGAATGATGGTTCCACCAGGAGAGGAGTATTCACTGACATATGACATTCGTCACGTTCATAGGAGTACAACTGTACAGATTTGCATGGAAACACAACTTCAACAAACTAGCTAGGACATATAGATAGATTACAAAACTGATGATCTAAAAATACAAGCAAACTCAGTGGTCATTGATGGAAGATGTCAATCATGATTTGTAAGTATAAGTTATTGCGTAAAAACATCAGGGTTTGCTCAATAAATGACACATGTACAGTCATCATCACACCTGGATACCATGTAAGTTTCATAAACAATGGCCAAAACTCATCCCTTCTCTCTCTTCCAATCTCGAGCCTTAATTTGCCTGCNACACACACACACACACACACACACACACACACACACACACGTTGCACGGCCCTTAAGAGCATGAAACTAGTTTGTTTGCCATTGACCCCTGTGACCCCTAGCTACTCTATTGTCACCCATCCAGTAACCGGCTATAAAAACTTTGGTTGCTAGGCAATGGCAAACACACACACACACATACCGTGAGTTATGAGTCCTGTTCAATAGTAGTGGTGATGGTGGAGCAACACTTGAATGATAATGACCTGGACACAAGAAAATACCATCACACGATAAACTCACACATACCAAGTACCACGGGGTTTAGAGTATGACACATTTTTTATTGTATGAGTACGATTGAGAGAATATACCAGTAAACTGATGAACGGTGTGTGTGTGTGTGTGTGTGTGTGTGTGTGTGTGTGTGTGTCATAATATTTCACTAAAAATAGTTAACGAAGTGTGACACAGATGTAACCACTATTCCCAGAGAAGCAGAGGTGTGAAGTGACTTATAGATGTACACCATTACCTGAGAGAGGAGGATGGTGACGACTTCTTGGAAACACCAGCCCAATTTGATCGGGTCTTACTACAGAGTCTGCCCACCTGTGTCATGTGTGTGCATGCATGCATGAAATATAAAGAGTGCCTTACTTACAGACATCATGGTGCTAGCAGGGGGCATGTGAAAACAAACTAGTATTGATTAGACTATAATTGTTTGAGTGGCTCTTTTTATTATCCCAATTAGAGTTGAGCAATCGCTATGCCCTTGTACAATAGAGCACAGCTGCAGGCAGTGTATAAAGTTATACACTGCAACAATGCAAGGGCTTTAGTGCATGACTGATGATATTAATCCCCCAACTCATAAATGTGATGGGTCTTTAACTCGGACAGGAAGTATTGATTAAAGGAGAGAGGAGTGAATCAACAACAGTTGCAATTGTCTGCTGTACACGCATAACTGCCCTGCACTGCACGTAACAGAGCAATGCCCCCATACAATACCTGCTTGACTTGAGGCCAGTGGCGGTAGTTCCAGCACCTCTAGTTTCATGCCAATTAAGAGGACGGCCTACAATCATTGACCAGCATTACAAAACCACAGTCTATGACTCTGTGTGTAGTAGTGTGGGTACTGTGTGGCACATACTTTGATGGGGATGCACTCAGTTGGATTCTAGCAGGAGACAGACTACCACTAGCACTTCTCTTAAAGGTTCCAACACCAGAAGAGCCATTTACAGCACTAGACTGTATCACTGGGGACGAGGTCTGCAGTGGGGGTCTATACTGGTGTTGGGAGAGCTCCGGTAGCTTGACACATCCCTAGTCTTAGCTGCACGAAGTCTCACTCGGGGAGAGGAGGCAGGGGACTCTTCGNTAGCTAGGGGTCACAGGGCGTCAATGGCGAACAAAATAGTTGCATACCCTTAAGTGTCTAGCACTCGACCATGCATCAAGTGCTGCCCACTTAAGGGCCATGTAACTATAATTTGTGTGTGTGTGTGTGGACTTACCCCACTGCTAATGAACTCTTCAATCGTATTTCTTTCATTTTGACATAGTCCACACAGTACCTGGTCTCTCAATCTTTGCCTCCTCATTTTTGCCTGTACCAATGAAGAATATGTAAACATATATCTATCGGGGAACATTAGTCTACCTTTCTTTGATTAAGAACTGTATCTTCAAACCTCCGAATTGTTTCACGATTAACGCCAGGAATTGTGCCTACATAAATTGTTTCGATACTTGGCAAGAGAGTGGGTATGTGAGCAGTCAAGAGTTCAATGCCTTCATTATCCAGCTTGTTATCTTCCAGGTACCAGATACACAAATTAATAGGTGGACGGTCTGAAACCTGACTCAGAGAGAGAAGAAGTTGGATATCATTGGAAGTTATGGAACACTGACTGGAAAGAAACTCGACTTTAGGTGCTGCATGAGAGCACAAAGTCATCAATGCACTTAGCACAAAGCATTTGTCACCAGAAAAGTCATTCTGGGAGATATCAAGAGTCTCAATTGACTTGTTAACAGGCAACTGTTGGATTAATTTAGCGACATCACGTTGGGAGGATAACGAATCAGAGTTAAAGTTATCAGATTCAATTAGTGCAAGGGAGCAGTTAGCTAAAGACAGGTGTTCTATGCAGCACTCCCTACAACTGAGCATTCTACAGATTGCTAAAGTTCCGTGTAACCCCAGTGGATTGTCGTCAAGAATAAGATTGGTCACATGGAGAAGACCTGACATGATACTTTCTGAAATAGCTTGCACTCCATTATGATGTATCTCATTTCCAACAAACTTAAGTGTAAGACTTTGAAATTGGCCACCATCATGGCAGAGACTGTCAGTGAGAGCTATGAGACTTTCATCACTTAACACTGTTTCATTTAGAGACAAATTGAATTGTTTCTGCATAAATTTATTCAATTCAGCTGACAATGAATCAATTGGTCGGGCTAGCTGTGTAAAATTCTCTCCAACAGCTTGTCCTCCTGGTATATTAAGAAAATTCTTGGACAAATCAAGCATGCTTAATCTAGGACAATTCGCTGAAAGAGCCTGAATAAAAGTAGTTAGCACAGCACCATTGATATCAGGATCACTGGTAAGTGTGTTAGCTAAGATGAGTTGCTCTAAGGATGGCAATATTCCATTTAGTACAGCACTTTCCAATGTTTGAAGACCAAAAGCTCCAAGAGGATTATGAGAGAGTTTCAAGGTTGATAATAGGCTACAGGGACTGTCACAGTTGACCGAGAGTGCTTCCATGATGCAGTGAACCCCTCTCTGTCCAATCTGGTTGTCAGTTAGGTCTAATACAGTAATATAACTACAGAGATTTTCAATGGAAAAGAGTTTATTGATGCCATGGTCTGTCAAATCGTTTCTATTGAGGAATAATTCCTTAATTTGCAGTTGCTTACATTTCATTGAAAGGGTACTCAAAACACCGATAATAATCTTGTTATCAAGTTTGCAACCATAAAATGATATACGCACAGATGTATTAGATTTTAAAGTTGACAAAATGTAGACTGCAGAGGAGCAATCATGCGCAGTCCGAATCACAACTGAGAGTTGATCACTCAGGGATTGAGCTACAAATTTTGTAATTTCACTATTTTTTGATTCAAAGCAGCAGTGAGATAGCAAACGAAAAGATTGATAATTGACGACTGTCCAATTCACGAAAGTAAAATTTTCAAGGAACATTTGACTTATAGGCAGGCGAACATCAGAAGCTGTTGTCAAATTGCAGGCGATACCAAAGAAAAAGAGCCACATTGTCTTAAAATGGTTTCCCATCTGATGGCCAAGAGCAAGCTGAGTTTCTGGAGACTGTCTAACAAGATGAAGAGCAGCTAAGTATTCTTGAAAGGTCAAGTGGACAAAATGAAATGAAAGACCATATCCAGCCTCAGTGGAGAGTATGGAGTGAGTGGACTGAAGCAAGCCAAAAGAGAAGACATCATTTATTGATGAATAGCCACCAGGAAACACAGACAATAGCTCTTCCTTTGAAAAAACTAACTGATCTCTCTTAATTGATTGATAAGCAAATTCACAAAGATGATACCAAGAAGCCTGCAATTCTTTAGGCAAAGATTCAAAACTAGAAAAGCTTAGGATATCCGAATACTGAGGGTATTTGGTGATATTGCGATACAAGGTCTGCAAAATGACCATTGTGTAAAGTTCAGTCATAGTGTGTGGAAGCGACTGGTTTAGTATGCGCTGCAAGTGGCATATGATTGCACAGTTCAAAGGTACACTGCATATACTAGCAACCAAAGGATTTGATTCTAATTGCTGCAAGAGATTTGCTGCTTTTTCTGGTTTGTCCTCAAACTCAGATTGGATGTATTCAGTGATATTTTCCTGACTGAAGCCCACTACTTCAACAAATCGATTGACTAGTGTACTTTTGTGAAAACAACTTGAAACAGAAGGTCGTGAGGTCACGAGAACTGAAACAAAAGGAAGGACATTTCCAAAGAGAAGGCTCTGCAAGAAAGACTCTGACTCACGGTTGGCATCACTCAACTCATCCCAACCATCAGCAATAATCAAAACATCTTCCCCTTCCATCTCTTCTAAGAATTCAACAACAGAAGAACAGATCCTAGTACTTGTGTGGAATAGGTTTAGAAGATCACTGAGAGATGCTGCCTTTGCTACTCGCTTGTCTCGAAGAGGGAGAAGAAGGACCAAGCAAAACTGGCGTAACAATTTTCCATCAGCCCAATTCATGGTTAGAATGGTGGTCAAGGTTGTCTTCCCTATACCGGCATCACCCTCCACTAACACTCTCCTCACAGGTTGTGTCTTGTCTGTTTCAAAAAGTGTAGCACATTCAATTGGACGTCGATCAATGCTTTCTTCATCTTTTCCTCTTTGCCAGTTAACTACATAACCTAGAGTTTTTTCTCCTTCTACAAGCTCCAACTTGACCAGCTTTTCTCCACGAGAAGGAGGATACTGATTCTCAGGACTCAAGATAAGCCTCTCACGGTACTTTCTCTTAAGGCTTCTCACAAATGCTTCCATTTCTAACAAATAAGAAACAGTAATCTTTCAAATTTTTATAATGTAAGGAATCGTGCACTACATATATAGTCAACTAGATGAAACTAAAAAAGAAATCATCACAATTTTAGTGATGTTCTTTTGTATATTTGCAGGCCAGTAAAATGGAAACTCTACATACTCGCTCTATGATATTGTATACTTAGTTGTAGCATCCCTTGGAAAGCGTCTGTGATCATAACAGGTGTAGAGCAACTAATTGAGTAGTATCTCATTAGATAAAAAGAGTTTATAATTAACATCTGCGTTGGAAAAGTTGAGAAATTGTCAGTGGTGAGTGTCTGTCTTGTGAAAATACGTCAAAAACTAATTCAAAGTGATAGATAGGTAGAAATACATCCAGCGATTGACTCTCAGCTAAAAACTTTGGCTTAACCAATGCTGGTATTCTATGGATCACTTTTCTCGATACTTTTAGAATGGGGGTTCAAGGTACACTAATTCTAACCTTTTTGCCTAGATCTCGCAGTTTTTTCATTTCAGTTCACAAAGATGTGCTGCTCTATGCTGCATACACGCGCTAGCTACAGCTAGCTCAAGCACTCCGTGGATCTTGAGAGCTAGCTAGCTAGCTCCACCTACAACTACAGTGTACGTGACGTCATACGTTGTACAAAAATTTTGTTACCAAAATTGCAAAATTAGAACAGGAAGCATTATTTACGGAATATGCGTACAGACATCACACAGACGGAAGTGCATAGATTCGAATGGCGTGTAACATATATGTGGGGCTCGCTCACGCTTGCCCCAATAGTATGTATTTCATACAGTATGAGGATACCTTACTAATATAGCTAGCTAGTGCACAAGATCAATCTCTTATGTAACAGTACAACCCTACTATACTACATTGCATATGATCTCAGACTTAGGGGAAATCAGTTTGATAATTGTATTGTGATTGTGAGTCCATTGGTCCAATGGTGAATCCATGCAACCTTACAATCATATATCCACAAGGTGAAGTCATAACACAGGTTATCTTCAAATGAAAAATGCATTGGCGAAGAGGGCTTGAATATCCAACGCCTATGGACTAAGTACACAAGCAACATGCAGGGATTGGCATGAGTTACCTATCAAGTTGTGTCATTGTTCTAGAAGTGGATGGCAATCTCACACACACACACACACACACACACACACACGACCAAAATGAATGTTGCTCAAAATTTACTGCACGGCACCATGGTAAGCAAAAATCACAGT
Organism: Tethya wilhelma; assembly: GCA_964030475.1. Taxonomy (NCBI): domain Eukaryota; kingdom Metazoa; phylum Porifera; class Demospongiae; order Tethyida; family Tethyidae; genus Tethya; species Tethya wilhelma. The sequence continues at coordinate 2,769,367 of CAXIPT010000008.1, read as the reverse complement.
ATAGTTTGCATGTGACTCACCAAAATTAATTGTTGATGATATTTATTGTTGTCTCATGAGTTTACACATATCCAACAGCCTGCATGGAGATGTAGGACACACTGGACGAACTTTTTCCACAGCACACAGCAGCTCCCTCCACCTTTCAGGCTTTGGGGCCTCTGAACAGCTACAAATCATATGTTAAACAATTATTCCATTTATGTCAGCATGAAACTTTTGCTGGAGCCGTGAAAGTAGACTCTGACTGATCCCTGAACCCACTTCCTAATTATACTTCTAATTGGAGCACACCTTTCATTCCAGTAAACATAATTTGAACACTGATTGAACCGCATGATCATCAAGACTTGGGCTTTCTTTACCCTTGGAGGTGTCTTCACCGCCTTCTATTCTATTGCTATGAGGAAGTATCCTCTCTTGAGAAGTGAGTTGTCTCACTTACATTCAATTCTATCTATGGTTGGTTCTGGCCTGGCCCAGTCTAACAAATTCAATGTTTGTTGTGTTCTGGAGCTACTTACTAATCTACTTACGCTCAATATAGAACTGCACTGCCACATGCCACATGTTTGGTCATGCAATCGATCCACGTGTGTGAATTTATAAGGTCCGGGGACAAAATTCGGGGAGTACAACCAATTCAGTTAGGAGGAGGGAGAGGGGAGGAGGGCTCGAGGAGGGAGAGGGGGCTACACTAAGCTACAATGCATGCATGCAAGCAGTAAACCTTATGTGTTTAATCTACCTTTCAAATACAAATTTTATGACAAGACTATAATATTCTCAATGCAGGGACATTTGAATAGTGAAAAAGGTACAAGTATGAATGATACAGGTACATGTAAATGGAAATAGCTAATCAATTTCCAGTTCTTCTGCTAGCTGAGGGTTGTTCACTGGTGGAGCTCTCAGAGCCTCAACTAGCTCAGCCCATGTTGGAGGAGGATGGGACCTCTCCAGCCACTCCTGGAGCATGGCAGTGAAGCAGTCCTCCACCACATGATGGTGGGTTCTCTTGATGGCATCCAGGGAAGAGGTGCTCATGTTCAGTTCAATTCCAACGTTGTACCATTCTGATCGGACCTCCCAGAGAGCAGTTCGCACAGTCTTCAAATCATCAACACAGAGACCACCTGAATAATTGGACCACACACAAGACAATAATTAATGATGGTCAACATTCATGAGGCCTGGCTATGAACTTTTCAAGTGAGTGGCAAGTCAATAAACATTGCCATTAACGTAAACTCTGAACACATCTCTCACTGCTGTGTTAGAATAAATTTAAAATTCATACCATGGTCTGTCTCTTCTCTCTTTTCTTCACTTCTGATCTGGTTCTGTTTTGATTGACCATTATGATTCTTCTCATCATCACCATTGACATCTGATTGCTGCAAAATAGAATTCAATTCAAAATGTTACTGCGGCAGGATCAGACATCAGTGATCTTACAATTATATCCCAGCTATAGCTTTGTACCCAGGCCTCTCCTATCAAGAAGTAAGAGGACTGGTACCTGGTGGTACACACTGTATGCATACAACATGATGTGCTAAGATTAACTATAATTTTCTGCATACTTTTCACATACTATATATGGACCATCATAATTATTATAGCAAGTAAAATTAATGGTTCCCAGGTCACAACTACTAACCATTGCAAAATCGTAAGCTTATCCACATTGATATCTGTGAAAGTTATATAGAAACTGCAAAACTTTCCTGCTATATACGGTAATATTGTTGACATACGTATACATATCAAACGTTAGTACCCGCAAAAATTTGTAACAATAACACTAAAGCTTACATTATGTTGTTCAATCAATTGTTCATGTTTGACTTTGTCAGCTTGTTCCTGTTGAATGCTATAAGGTGCACCTGCAACATGAAAATATATAGCGTATAGCGGGAAATTTTTGTTGGTGCAAAATTTCGTATAAACACGCCAGAAATTTTTTTCGTAGTTTTAAATTTCGTATACGCGGTGCGTGCTCGTATAAAGTACATACGGAAGTTAAATTTTCGCAGTTTTAATTTTTGTATATTCGAACGGTATACAAAAATACGAAAATTTCCACCGTACAAAAATTTCCCGCTATACAGTAGCATGCATGATTATACAATCTAATGTCCATCTGGTTTGAGAATGCCACCGGAAGTGAAATAATGAGATTCATGCAATACTTTTCATATGGGACAAAATAGCTAACTTTTTACTGGCAAGGCATAGGAAGCTGGAAAGCAACCAAATAAAGAATGGGAAGAGCGAGCGCTTTCCAATGGTGCTTAAAATTTTGAAATTGGTTGGATATTTAGAAAATTATTCAAATTTTTCTACCAGCATTCTCAAACCAGATGAACTTTAGTGGTGGAATCCAATGACATTCTAACACTGGACTAATGCTGAAGTACTTGAAGACATAAAGGCACTTAAAACTAGCCTAGCGAAGCTATCTGCATATTGATACGCTAAACACGCATACTAGACAGTTCCTTTAAGGATAATTTTGGGAAACCAACAACACCTTACTAGTGCTAAGTACAGATCAATGCAAGCTGCTGACATCCAATATATATACACTTAGTGTTAAAGTCATTACAACCACTGAGACTAAGAAAACAATACATAACTATTGTGTGAACATCAAGCAAGTGAGAAACCCACAATCGGCAGTCAGTTCCCTTTCTTGTATATCCCACTCTTATCAATCATATCACTGAGAGATTGTCCATGCAGGGCTACAGTGTTTCCCAGAGGACAAAAGTAAAGAGGAAGGGAAGTGGGGGAGTTGCTTAAAACAAATTAGTAGTTGCCAAGCACATTAGCGCAAGGCATCATTTATATATATTATAAATCGGTTTGTAGTTGGGTTGGCATTATTATAATTACTTTTTGCGTCCGATTACTCTTATTATGATTACTTTACGCTTTCGTTGATTCCGAAGTTTGTGCCATCACTTCATTCTCGAGATCGTATACGTAAGCTTTCTATTTCTTGAAAAACAACCTGAGATAAGATTGTATACTCTTCACAAGCACAAATTGGGCCTTCAATCAACAGCTAGCTCTGAGAACGATCTTGCGCTTGCACTCTGTGACATGCCCACATGTCAGCAATATGACACGCATGCGCACGAGATCTGCAGCATGGGGAGGAGTCTCTGGTGAAGTCTGAAGTTCTTTTCTGTAGCTAGCGCATTGCTTGTATGCTCTGACTGAGCTTGTGTTCCCTAGTGCATGGCTTGCAAGAGAAAGCTTCAATTTTTATTTACTACCTATAGATATCTATCTAGCTATCCACAAAAGCTGAAGGACAGGCAATGCAATGTGGCACTGAGACACCAATTCACGATGTCATTCAGTACTAGCTGTGTTTTACTATCATATTACAGACTCTGCGTGAGATACACCATGCACTATGTGTCACTAGTTTTGTAATGTATTTGTATGGGGAGGAGGTAGTTGACACGAGGGGGGAGCACCCGGCCCCTACCCCTCTTTGAGGAAACACTGGGCTACAATAGTTGATGTTGCACAGCTCGACATTCATGAATGACAGGTTAGGGCTAGATATTCATATTCATTAGTCTTGCTCCCCACCTACCTTTACATATAAGGTAGCGGGCGGGGGAACCTGGGAACTCAACTACAAGTTATATAAATTAGCTTAAATAATAAGTTAATTATGTTGTATACTGCATTACTGTACATTTAAAACTGTTACATGGGATATGTACAGGCAAGGGTATGGTTTATAAATCCCAGGCACCTAGCAAGAGTCCAAGGTTATGCCACCCAAAACTGATCATTATTGAGCTACTCACCTGTCAGAATATCCAGTAAGCGCGTAGACTGACAATTAAAGCATAGAAGTGTGTAGTATCTCTGGTTAAAGTTGGAAGGCGAGTCTAGAATCCTTCTCAAGGGTGTGGGATCGGGGGTTGGGAGCACCCACACTTAAGAGCTGCGACCATTTCCTGTTCCCTGCTTCTAATTGGAGCACACCTTTCATTCAAGTAAACATGACCATCAAGACTTGGGCTTTCTTTACCCTTGGAGGTGTCTTCACCGCCTTCTATTCTAATGCTGTGAGGAAGTATCCTCTCTTGAGAAGTGAGTTGACTCATTTATATAAATGCTTTTGTCATACATGCAAAGGAAATTGGTTCTGGCCTGGTCTAACAAATTCATGGATGTTAGTTGTGTTCTGGAGCTGCTTACTAATTTACTCACGTGCATAATGTCATATATATCCTACAGAACCTCAACTTCACATCATCTGCACGGCAGTAGGGTTCTATGTAGGCTACTTAGCTCACAATTATGAGGAGAATTCAGAAAAGAGAACCGAGTTCCTTCTAGAGAAGTACAGACATGCACCAAGAGAATGGGTACAAGTGACTAAAGAACAAAATGGTATTGTTATATACAAAATACATGAAGAATAGACCAGTACTGTCGCAACAAATTTGGACCCTCCGAATTTGTTCCCCCAGTCCATATTTTTCCTAAAACTTGGACCCCCTGAAATATTCGACCCCCTCCCTGTATGCAACCATAAATGTTTCAAGTTGTCACTTCCATACAATATGATCAGGGCATGAAGTACTACAAGATTTGTATCGTTCATGTTAGCTAGCCATTTGTGCAGAGCCTAAATTTGTCAGCAAAGACTTAAATAAAAGATCAGCTTTCTGTAAGAAACTCAGAGATCTGAGTCTGTCTGTGTCTTGGCCAAGCAGCAGTTCAACATCTCTAAAAGATCTTTCCCTGTAATCATCCATGTTGTAACTTAGATCTGAGTCTAGTCTAGCATGTCTTGGCCAAAGCTTGGGCTCTGGGTGCATGGTTATCAACCACGTAAACTCCCTACTCTACTATGCATGATTACTATAACATAACCTGTGTTTGGTGGTATGAGGGGGAGAGGAGTCCAAATTTATGCATGTGGGTCCATATTAATTTTTCTTCAATATAAAAACTAGGGAACCAATTTTTTGGGGCGTCCGTGACAGTACATTACCCAAGTAGCTATACTGCTGCAATTTAGTCACAATTAGCTACTGGCCCTCCCATTTGCCTACCACTGGGTAGGTCACTGGGACTAGGCGGCCCAAGCATGTGCATCAACTCTTTACAAATTTATCTAATGTCAGTGAGCTGCTTCGAATGGTGGCGTTAGCAACAAATGCAAGATCTTAAATATCTTCAGCAGCCATACATACATCATGTACAGTACATACAGACATAGTTTGAGTTCATTGTATCACATTTACACACCCAGTGAATGTTTTGTATTCCTTCAACTTACAGGTGATGAATAACAGAACTCTTCACTCATTATGTATATGTACTCTGCACTCTAGACCTCATGTTTATATTACGTACACCAGCGCAACTCATACGGTTATGTAGTCCAAATTGTGAAACAAAGTGTGGTTTAAATGTTTATTATAATATTATTTCAAAGTGATATAATATATTTATATATAATATTGTATACAAAACAATTATTGTACTCATTAGGAGAGAACAAACAAATAAACAAGTGCATATAAAATGATGACATACAAAACATTGAAAATAAGGTAAGTATGGGCAACACTGAAATTTGGAAGTAATGAACTGCAATGAAATTGTAAATTCTGGTATAATATTATGTAAGTAGATATGTATGCATACAAGTCACATTTCTACATTGTACAAAACTAGCCTTAGTATATATAAATTTTAGTTGCAAAATATGAGTATGTCGGCTATAGATAAATACACTGACACAACACAGAACGTGCAATACAGGTGAGAAATAATACAAAAATATAGCACAAAAACACAAAGACAACAAATTCTATCATCAGTAGTTGGAGTAGTTCACAAGACAATGTTCGATATGAAAGAAAGCGTACAGTTTAAGAATAGGGTCCTCGATGGTCAGTGATGCTTCCCTGGTCGTGACTGCTGCTGATGTTGGTGCTCCCGAGAGAGGTGGAGGAAGATGTCAGGTCATCGTCATCGTCGTCGTACTCATGGCCCATGGCCCTCTGTGGGGTGACGGTCCCGTCAGTGGGAGTAGAAGAGGTCGGGCTCTGGGTGCGAATGCCTCGAGGGTGATACTGGTGATGGAGGTAAGGTGGGGGGTTCATTTCCTGTGAGAAGCCACTACCATGGCTCTCCACGTGCCTGTGAGCTCTGGGAGGAGGAGGGTGGAGGTCTCTGCTGTGATACTCACTGCCACTGAGGGCATTGGCGGAGCCATATCTCTTGTTCCCCCTTGAGCCAACATGTCTTCCAATGGGTGGTGGGTTGTACTCTCTGTAGTCTTCTCCGTACTCCTGTGACATTGTGGGGCCTACGTGCATGGGCTGTCTCAACTGTTGGCTGTGACTGAATGGGCCGGTGTGGTGTCTGATGAGTGATGTTCTTGAGCCTTGTGTTGATGTATCGTACATTGACATCCCTTGTGAGTTTGAGTGTCCATACACTCCAGCGTAAGCTGGTTCTCTACCCAGCATCCGGTCATCATAAGTTGGGTTGACAATGTCGTTGATTGTGGCATCCATTGGTGTCATCTGAGGCATCCAGCTGGAAGTATTGAGGCCACTGTAAATGAATCCCCTCTCTTCGACCGGGGGAACATTGACATTACCAGAGGAACGGTGGATCTTGGGCGGCTGATAGGACCCATCTTCATCTGGGAGAGTGGTGGAGTCATCCTCATCGTCATCATCTTCAAGGTCGTTGTACTTTGCAAAGAGCATGTTCCCGATATCGACGTCCCCGTCCTCTCCGCCACCTTCAGATCCAAACATGTGGATGCTGTCGTGAGAGCTGGAGTTGGCCAACAGGCCCACATTGGCGGCATAGATGGCTGCAATCTGAGCCTTATCGTAGGGGGATGTGGTATCTTGTGACGATGCACCGGCCAGTGCGTCAGTTGCAATTGAGCTAGCCAGATCGGAAGTGCTTCGTGCGTGAGCTGGTGGCACTTTAGTGGGAGTCTTACCAGAGCCGTAGGCTATTCCGTTGTGCTCTCCAGTGATGCTGTCCTCATCGTCAGCGGTGTAACTGTCTCTATTGGAGTTACTGCCACTGCCCGAGGAGTGGTTGAGGGTGGTGTGCTCTGGGGCCATGTGGTTCAAGCTGGTCTGCTTGTACTGTGGAGTGTATACAGCTTGGCTGCGACGACTGCTGAATCTGCTGCTCAGTTCTACATTGTTCAGTTCCGTGTCATTGATTTTACCAATGCCCGAGTGTTTCTTCTTTCTGAACACCACAGCGATAATGACAATGATGCCAAATACACAGATGACGGCAAAAACTGCAGCGACAACAATAGCAATTATTTCATAGTTGATGGGTTTGCCAGTATTGGGGCGGCCAGTTACGAATATGTTGTGTATATTCAGCATCACATCAACTGTGGCACTCTTTTCCCCGCTAGTAGCCTTCACTTTGGCTGGGATTTCGACGAAATTTTGTGGATTTACTTGTCGCTTTGTCACTGTGTTTTGAGAAGGAGGCGAGGAAGTGGTATCAGAAATTGGATCTTTGATGAGAATTATTGCTCCTGTCGTGTTGTCCATTCTAAAGTAGAAGAGAGGCTCCCTGTCCTCAATGCTGTAGAATATTTCATCCTGGTCACAATCCTCATCAGTGGCCTGGACGGTTCCTATGGTGTCACCACTGACCTGGTCTTCAGTGATATAAAACTCATAGCTCTCTTCACCAAAGACCGGCTCAAATTCATCCACGCCAGTGACTTGAATTGTCACCATTGTACTGGATGTCATCGGGGAGGTGCCATTGTCCGATGCAACTACTGGGAACTCGTAAAAATTTTTTGTCTCACAGTTGAGAGAATCACTGGCAAAGATTTCTCCACTTTGTGCGTTGATGTAGAATGGTACGTCATCAACTAGAATGGAGTAGCGCACCTGACCAGAAGGACCAAAATCACTGTCGTTAGCATACACTGTTAAAATGGGTTTATTTGGCATCGTATTCTCAAGGATAGAACCTTCGTACCGCTCTAAATCTCCGAGGATGATGAAGCCTGGTGGGTTGTCATTGATATCCAGGACATTGACGGTGATGGTACTTGAGCAGGATCTCGATGGAAAGCCATCATCAGTTGCAAACACTGCGAACTCATAATAGGCTCTATCCTCACGATCCAGTGTAGAAGTCAGTGAAAACTCTCCAGATGCTTCACCGATTGAAAATGGGAGAGTTGTATCGTTGATTGAATATCGAATATTATTATCATCATCGTCTGTGGCGCTTAATCTGTCAATAGGGCCATCTCTCCTCTCTTCCTCCCTGATCTCAAACACATAGGAGCTTCTTTCAAAGGTTGGGCAATGAGCGTTCTCTGGTTGGACCACTACATTCACACTGGCATAAGATGCTGTTACATATCGAGCACAGCTGGGACTGAAGCTCTGTGAGTATGCTTCAACTCGGAACGAGTATGTTCCAACCATGAGTGGTTCTCCTTGGTCCTTTAGTGACAGGGATCCATCACTATTAATCTGGAATGTATTATAGGCAGAATCATAACATTGTGGTATTGTGAGAGTGAATCCCTTATTCAAGTTGATATCCATGTCTGAGACATTGAAGGTATAAATGGCTTCTCCAGGACGCGTAGCAAGGGAGGTATTAATGACAGGGGAGGCATCTTCAAACACAGGAGCATTGTTGTTCACATCTCTGACAGTGATGGAGAGCGTCCTTGAAGTTGATCGTGATGGTACACCTTGATCTGTGAGAATCACTGTGCCATCAAATGACCTGCCATTCAGTACATTAACAATGGGATTGTTCAGACGGATCACACCAGTGACAGGATCAATCACGAAGTAGTCACCATCTGGCCAGCCATCTCCAAGAGAGTAGAGGGCCCATGAATTGATGCCATCATCTTCATCAGTGTATGATAGACCGTCAACGAATATTTCTCCCACTGGTAAATCTTCAAATGGTTCGAATCTTCCTTCATTGGGGACCGAAAGGACTGGAGTGTGATCATTGACATCAAGGACATTGATGGTGAGGAAGGTTATGACTGTATTGACCTGGTCGGTCACAGTGACAAGGAAACGGTAATAGTCAATCTCTTCTCTATTAACGTTTGTTCGTTGACCCACGGAAACTGTTCCAGTGTCTGTATTTATAACAAACACGTCTTGAGGAGCAGTTCGCAATTGGCCTTTGAATCTTGCCTCCTGAAGGTCTAGTCTGTATCGTAGTGGTGGTCCTTCATCCTTGTCAACGGCAGCTACTTTGATGATCTTATCTCCCATTCCTACATGTGGGTGCTCATACACTCCAATAGTGTAGTTGCCAGCAAACGATGGGACATAGTCATTGATATCTGATACTGAGATGGGAACTATGGTTGTTGCTCTCTTGGGCTGGAGGTTGTTGGAATCTGAGGCACGGATCGTAAGCTCATAGTAACTCTTTTCTTCCCAGTCGAGAGACCTCATCAGAGAAACAGCACCTGTTGTTGGGTTGATTTGGAACGGACGGCCAATATTTCCATCAAAGATTTCGTAAGTGATCAGTCCATTCGAGCCACTGTCCTCATCCGTTGCTGTCACTGTGAACAGTGTGACACCGGTTTGTGTGTCTTCGGGGATAATTTGAAGTGGTGTACTCACCAAAAACACTGGTGAGTTATCATTGACATCGTTCACTACTATATTAACTTCAATGAAGGAAGAATGTCGAACAAAGTTGTTCAGATTGGTACGGCTCTCTATCCTAGCCTCCACGATCAACTGATACTGAGACTCCAATCGGTGGTTGAGTTTGGCCCTCAGAGTAAACTGGCCCTGATTCTGAGAGATGACAAACATGCCCTTGGTGCCATTGTATCTCACAATCTGATAGGTTTGTGCTTGAGGAGTGGTGACTAGTGCAGGTTGTATTGGCATGCCTACTGCCAGATCTTCATCCACAGTGTACGTCCTAGAACTGGAGTCAATACCGGCAAACGATGGCCGAACACTTTCATCGGGATCCACAACATTCACCATCACTGTGGCATTGCTACTGAGAATGGGTGAGCCACGATCATAAGCACTCACCACTATAGAGTAGGTGCTCCCATCTTGAAGAACACCTTGGTTTCTTACAACACCGGTGCTTGGTTCGACCGTAAAGACGTGGTCTGTATCGTCGATGGAGTACTCCACCTCACCATCCATTCCATCATCACCATCCATAGCCAAGAGCGTGAAGAGATTGACTTGAAGGAAGGGGACGGGAGAGAGTGTGATCTGAGAGGGTAGGTTGACAAAGGCTGGGACAAAGTCATTGTAACCGTGGACCTCTATGTTGAGAGTGGCTGTGGCTGTTCTGGCACCACCTGGTGTGCTATCACTAGCATGTATAACCAGAGAATACTCTGTCTGAGTCTCAAAGTCTAGCGTTTGTACAAGTGTAATCAATCCACTGGAAGGATTTATCGAGAACGTGGAATAGTCCTCAGCAAATGCGTACGTTAGCTGACTTGCTGGGCCAGAGCTGTCTACATCAGACACATGCTCACTGACATCAAATACGGAGTTACCACTAGGTGTGTTCTCAGTGATAGACACAGAGTAGACACCCTCAGGGTTATCAAACGCAGGATGGTGATCATTGTCAGTTTCAACAACCAGCCTCACTCTAGTCTCGCTGCTAAGTGAGGCATCCTGCGAGTCTGTGGCTGTTACGACCAGATCATAGTGGTTCTGGTGGTTTGGCGGTAGAGCCTGCAACAGATAGAGCTCTCCAGTGGATGATGAGATGCCTAGTGAGACACCGGATGGCGTGGTGGTGATGGTGTATGTTGGTATGGCATTCACTCCACTGTCCAGGTCTGTGGCAGCGATAGTATCAATGGTAGTGTTAGCAGGTTGGTTGGGAGGAATAGAAATGATGAAGAGACCGCGTGAAAATACCGGTCGATTGTCATTTTCATCAATTATGGTAACCTGAACAGAAACAGAAGCAGATCTGCTATCAGTGAGACCTTGATCGGTGGCAAGTACAGTCAATGTCACCGGATTCATGTTTCCAGGCTCAGAATCATACGTCTCTCGGTCTATCTCAACACGAGAGACGATGTCCCCAGTCATTTCATTGATGGTGAAGTAGGCATTGTCCTCAAGGAAGGAGTACAGTAACATTCCCGCTGTGCCCTCATCATGGTCTCTAGCTTGGACACTCCCTACAAGAGCACCAGGTGAACTATTCTCAGTTATGTTGAAGAAATATCCCTCACGGTCAAAAGAAGGTGTCTCATCATTTTCATTAATGAGTCTAATACTGAACGGAGCTGTTTCACTGTATGGAGGGAAACCAGTGTCTGTGGCTTGGACCATCAGAACGTACACGTCGATAGTATCGAAGTCCAAGCTTTTGTTCACAAAGATGTCGCCGAATAGAGGGTCAATGTCGAATGCTCCATCTGTGTTGCCACTTATGATAGAGTAGCTGACAGCATCGTGTGTGTTGTTGTCAGCATCGTCTGCGTGGGCCGTTAGGACTACTGTATTGAGGGGCGTACTCTCAAGGATATCGGTAGATCTAGTGGTTAGGTCAAAGACTGGTCTGTTGTTGTTGGTGTTCTTGACAAACACTTCGACTTCAATACTGCCATTTCTATCCCCTGAAATCTCCAGTGCTCTCAGTGTGAGGATGTGGAGTGGTGTTGAAGCATAGTCCAGTCGTCTGTTGGTTAGAATAGCACCTCCATCGTAGCGAAATTCTGTGGATTGTATTCCATCTTCTAGAACCTGGTATGTCAGATCATCATAGTCCCAATCATGTGCTCTCAAGCGAGCCACTTGAGCATTCATTTCTCCTTCATTTACATACACCATCACTGCTCCCCTATCAAACACTGGAGGATGCTCGTTGACATTTGAAATAAAGATAGTCACGGTCCTGTTCACTATGTGTCTAGGGGATCCCATGTCGTACGCTAAGAGTGTCACATCGTATTGAGACTGTCTCTCATAGTCAATAATTTCTTCATCTTGACAAGAGTGGGGTCTTCGTGCACAGAGACGGATTTGGCCGCTATTAGGAACAACACAGAATATTCCCTCAAGGGACCTGTTGGCCAACTTGTATGAAATCTTTGCATTATTTCCAACATCTCTATCAGTAGCTGACATGGTGATGAGGGGAGTCATGAGTGGATGGCTTTCATTTATGGTTATTTGGGTGGGTATAGAACTATCAAACACTGGAGGGTTGTCGTTGTAATCTAACACTCTGATTTCGAATCTGGCCTGGCGATCAGTGTTTCCGTCATAAGCTCTAGCTGTAAAGTCATAAAAGTCTTCTCTTTCTCGATCCAATCTTTGGCTCAAAACTAGCGAACCATTTGTGTGCAAATCAAAGTGTGAATCAAGCGTACTACCAGGAGCTATTTCAATTGTGATTGGTCCAAAGCGATCCGTGTCGGCATCTGTCACTAGAAGTGTTTCAACAATGGAATTAACACTAGCTTCTTCACCAACATAGATTGTTCCGTTGTGGTTAGGATCAAATTCTGGCGGATTGTCATTTTCATCATTCACACTTACTTGAACATTCACAGTATCTTGTAGTGGCGGTACCCCTCTATCGCTAGCTACAACCACAAAATCAAAGTCGGGGTTCATTTCTCGATCAATAGATTCACTGGCAGATATCTCTCCACTTATCTCATCAATGCTGAAAGGAACTGCTGGGGTTTGTGTTAGAATGGAATATCTCACTGTACCATTGGCACCATTGTCTGAGTCGTTTGCAGCAACAAACCCAAGACTTGCGTGGAGTTCGTTATTCTCATCAATGTTAAACTTGTAAAAACTTCTCAAGAAGCTTGGTGCATTGTCATTGACGTCTAAGATTCTGATCACAAGAGTACTGTTGATTGAACCTAAAGAATTTTCAGGTGACCTTGGATCTCGAGCCGTTATGAGAACAGAGATTTGAACGACTCCGTTGGCCAGTTTGGGCAGTGTATCACGATCTATGTTTCTGAGGGTGTAAACTGTAGCAGGACTCCTTCCGTTAGACAATTCTTCTCTGATGCCAAAATACCTGGAAGGAGATCCATCTGGATTTGTGAGGTTGTACTCTATTCGCTCCAAAGGATCACCACTGATGTTCGTGCACTCAAACGATGTGACTGGTTGTCCGATCATTATATTCTCGGTAACATTTGCTAGCGGGAAGAAATCGTCACATTTGAGGCTGAGTTCAAGAGTATTCAAGACGTTGATGGTAATCATTTGTCTCGCAAACCAAATCTCTTGATTGGCATCTTTGGCAGTGATGCTAATATTGTGCTGCTGTTGATGTTCATAGTCCAGTGTGGATAAGAGACTGAGTGCTCCCGAGTCTATATCGATGTGAAACAACAGTCGTGCATTCGGTGGAAAATCGTCTACAGAATACCTGGTCATGTTGAAAGGTGGCAGATCACCATCAACAGCTTGCACAGTATGGAACGTAGAGCCTATGGGGTGATTCTCATTCAAGGTGAGAACGATTCTATCCTGTGCAAAGCGAGGGCGTTCATCGTTTTGATCAAGGATAGTGATTGTCACAGTAGTGTCGTTCTCTGAAGGTGAGCTGAGGTCCCTAGCCCCCACTAAGAGTGTCACCTGGCTGTTAAAAGGAGTGATGATAGTGGACTCTCTGTTCAGTACTTGACGAGTACTGATTAGACCAGACACAGGGTCCACATAGAACCATCCAGTAGTAGCTTCGGGAAAAAATCTTTGGATCCTATACCTTACTTCACCGTTTAGGTCTAAATCAGGATCCCTGGCCTCAATAGTGCCAACCATTGTATTGTTAGGCCGATTTTCATAAACCGAAAATTGGTAGCTTGTTTGAAGAAAGTACGGTATATTATCATTGACGTCAATAACCATGATATCAAGAAAGGCATTCTGTAGAGCATAATTAACTCCATCAAACACGCTAATAGTTAGGTTGTATCTCGAAATGGCCTCACGATTAAGCATGGCATTTGTGTAAACACGACCACTTTGTGCATCGATACGAAAGTGTCTTTGAATATTTCCACTCACAATCTCAAATCTGAGCAGAGAAGATGCTGTATCCGGGTCAGCGGCACTCACTTGTTTTACAAGATAACCTACACTTTCAGATTCATTCACCAACGCTGAATACTGGGGCAGTGGAGTGAATCGTGGCGGCTCATCATTGTCATCCTGCAAAAGAATTGTCAGCTGTTCCTCACCAGTGTTTGTACCATCATCAGCTCTTATCACGAGGCTGTAGCTCCTTGGTTCAGAATCATAGTCTAGACTTTGGATAAGTGTAACACTGCCTGTGTTGGGGTTAATTTGGAATGGAGTATCGTTTGGTTCGAGGCTGTATGTGAGCGTGGAGAACATTCTTGTGTCAGGGTCACTTGCCTCAACTTGAAACACCTCACTATTGACTGTGTAGTTTTCAGATATTGAATATGTACCAGTTGGGAAAGTAATATCAGGAGTGTTGTCGTTAAGGTCAAGAAGTGTAATATTGATGACAATGTGATCGGTCAGTTGGGGCTCATTGCTCACTTCACTGGTAGGGTTGTCTCTTGCCACAACAAGCACTTGGATCCTGTCTTGCTGCTCTCTGTTCAAGGTCCCTGCAACTTTGAGGCTCCCTGCAAACTCGTCAATAGTGAACAAATGTTGATGGGGAAACATTTCATTGGTGCTGGGAAGGAGAAAGGAGACCAGCCCATTTCCACCAATATCACTGTCGTTTGCCACGAGTGTCACAATCACAGTGTTTATTGGTCGATTCTCGTGCACCTCGTACTCAGATTGGATTGGAGTGCGATCAATAACGGGTGGATTATCATTAAAGTCAGTGACAGTGATCTCCAGTGGGAAAAGTGTTTCCAGACTTGGAGTCCCATGGTCTATCACTTGTATCACCAGAGAGTAGCTGTCTATGTCCTCTCTGTCAAGAGTGGATCGTATAAGTATTTCCGATGTTTCCTCAATTAGTTGAAATGTTTGCGATGGTACTAGTGTTCCAGTTGAGTTCTCAAATAGCTCCACAGTAAATTCTGCATTGACTCCAGCATCACTATCGGTGACAGTAATGAAACCAATTCGAGTGCTTTCTGGGAGATTCTCCGGGGTATTTCGAATACCTTCATACCTAACCACTGGGGCATTGTCATTCTCATCATCCACTGTGACCATCACAGAAGCAGTAGCAGATCGACCACAACCATCTGTAGCGTGCACACTGATTTCGTACTCTTCATAAACTTCTCTGTCCAGTTCACCTGTCAAAGTGAGGACACCAGTTTCACGGTCGAGGGCGAATGGATAATCGGTGATGGAGTCCAAACTGCCATCTTGTGGAGCACGCACACCACGGATCTCATACTCCAACCTGTCCTGATCGATGAGGTCTTGATCAATGGCGGTGATGTTGGCATTGATGACTGTGTTTATCGGGCTGTTCTCCCTCACTCGCGGGAAGTAAGCAGACATTGGAAAGAAAGGGCTCTCGTCGCAGACATCTATGACGGCTACATGCACAAGGAGGGTGGCATTACGAGGATTGGCATTGCCCTCCTTGGCAATGATGGTGAGATTGTAGTCGGTCTCCTCTTCGTAGTTGAGGGTGACGTTCTCCTGGAGCTTCAAGAGCACCTGGAGGACTTGCCTACTACCATGTGCCCTATCAATCTCTAGCCTGAACTTCCCAAGGTCGTCTTCTAGTTGATAGAATATGGTGCTGTTGACACCTTCATCATCATCCAGTGCTCTGGCGATGGAATGCTCAGCATTGGTGTCACCTTCATTCAAGAATGCTTGGTAGCGTTCACCATTTTCATAGCCGATGAATCTTGGAGCATTGTCATTTTTGTCAACCACAGTAAGTGTCATCTCATAGCACACTTGTATTCGGCTTGGACGTGTTTGCACAACTGCCAGGCTCACTGGGAAGACAACTGGAGCATACGTGTTTCGAAGATCCTTTGCTATTCGATCTCGATCAATTACATGTTTAGTTCTTATCCGACTTTCAGTTCTTTCAAAGTGGTCTAAATACACAACTGATACATACCGTGTGTTTTGGTCAGTATTGACAGTTGCAAAGAACAACAGGCCAGGATCAGTGTGGTTAAACTCTGTTCCAAAGTCAATAACAAGACTATTTGCTTCAGTGTCTTCATAGACTGTTCTACTGATCATTGTTGTGCTAGCACAATCGCTCTGTGCACTTACAATGGAGAAGTTCAATACAATAAGAGCTGCTAGGAAAAGTTTAAAGTACGATTTCAATCCAGCCATGTTTTCTCTGTGTCTTGTATATGGATAATATACTTCAATCCTTTCTTTAATAAGAACTCTATTTACAGTGGTGGTACCTGTATATAGAGGAGGCATTCAATAATAACACATACATACCAGAGTATATTATGCTCCTACATTATTTCATTTGGGCTTAATTGCTACAGTCCAAAGGCAATTATGGTATTATTACAGAACACGACATCTTTTGTTATTCAATTTAAATTGAGTTTGTACTGATTGAAGTATGAACGACAGACATGCATGTAGCCTCCCACATAGAACTACCAGAGTTCCATCTCACTACAAACACTAGGACAATGTACGCCGCTAATGCTGCTGCCTATTAGCCCTTTGACACATGTACACACTTAATTCCATGTACTGATACAATTACAACGAAACGTTGAGATGTTTGCTTGTACACAGTCCAGGTGATCTACTGGACTGACAATCCACATGCATGAAACAGGGGGCAGTTTATTTTGAGGGAATCTGCCAGTTGTGCAGTATGTGAACAATTTGTGAATATGCTATATTTATATATATCGTGAATGCATGTCTCTCCATGTGTCCATATGTGTACATGTGCATGTGTGATTGTGCATCCGTATGTGTGTGTGTGTGTGTGTGTGTGTGTGTGTGTGTGTGTGTATATAATTGTGTGAATATGTGAATGTGTGTGATCAAGTTAGTAAAGGTCATCAAAACCAATATATCCTTACAGAACACCTCTGATCTCTAATGCACAATAGCTCACTAATGCAATACGGTAGTGAACTAAGCTCACACTAGTAATAACACACACACACAGTTTGTCATGCAGCATAATAATACACACAGTACTATCAGTGCCTATATAACACTATACACAGGCAAGGCATTCCAGTGTGGTTGATAGTTAATCATCCGTGAAGTGCATGCCAGACTTCTGGCTCTCAAGCTCAGTGGGGGTGGGTGTATAGAGGGTGGGGGGGACACTCAGTAATAACATCACTGGCATAGTATTACACCTTACACTATACACAGTGTACGTGTGAGCTGGTAATCTGATTTCCATGGAGATAACACAAGCCATCGACCAACGAATGACAGTACAATGACATAATGCGATCATAATCTAATCTTTTAGAGACATAATTTTGAGAGTACGCTAGCTGTCATGACTCCCTAGGCTCTTGGCGGAGACACACTCTGATTACAAATGGCCAGCTAGTAAGGGTGTATTCAATAATGGGTACTTAATTCTACAAGTAAAAGTGACTAGCAATCTGCTGTTTCTTGTATCACAACTTATTCTAGAACATAAGTTGAGGATAACCACAAGCAAGCCTCATTCCTCTGAGTACAGATCATGCATACAATGGCCCTTCTTTCACCTTCATTCACCGTGCGATGGAATGCATGTATACCTCTAGAGAGTTCCAAACAAAGCCAAAGCTATTTAAGAGTACATGAGTCAATCTTATTCACGGTCAGAGAGCACCTCATTATTCACGATGTTTAGAATTTCGAAGTGTTTACCTAAAGCACACACCACATAGTGGGGCAATGATTTTTTTGTTTGAACAAAAGACCACTTCAAGACATACATAACACCTTCTCCTCCACATTTGTGCTTAAAAATGTTTACTTTGTGACAAAACTTGAAAGCGGAATGATGCCAAGAGACTACCATTGAACTGTCTTACATGGTCACAACACACAGACCCTGCCATCAAGGAGGACATTAACTGTTGTTGTGTATAGAGTTGTTACAATGTGCTACATGAGAATGAGGGATGCACTGGTATCCCCCATGTGCACCTACACACAGACTACCAACGTTGTCGTGGGCTTGAGATGTTTGAAAATTAGGGAAGCACAGCAATACCATGTAGGGTTGTAAAATTCCTAGTATAGGTATCAAAGACGAGCAGTGGGAGCTTTTGAAGTGCTGAATATCAATGAGAGTTGGCCAGCTAGCTAGGAACAAGACTTCTGTAGTGCTAAGACAAGGAACACAGTTGACAGCATGAGGAGAACACACTGAGAACAGGTAGGACGGATGTTCACCAACCAAAAGATGTTCAATTTTTAGGTAGTCCAGAAGCCCTAATGGTAGCATAAATTCTACAGCATTTCTCTCTGTACAAATATACTACTGCTGGTACAGTATATATACAAGATAAGCATGATTGACTTGTCGATCTGAGCAGAATTCACATGCATTCAAAAAAAAATGAGAATATGGGTTGGCACAGAATTCAGCCTGTGTATAATTGTCTATTATCGTGATGGGAGGCTCAAAATTGATTGGGCCATTGAACCAACTGACCACAACAACAGGTGTGCAGGAACACTTCACAATGTGTTAGCAAGCCATCCCTTTAGAGAGGGTTATGCACAGGTCAATGCCTTTTCCCACAGTCATGCATGGAGTCAATGAGTCCACACATTATAACATTATGCAACCCTTAATGCATAGCTAGTGGTAAACAACAGCGGTATCAGTGCATGCAGTGAATGCAGTGTATAGTATTACACGAGGCAATATCTGTATCATACGGCAGAATTAAAAGCATGCTCAACGACTATTCACATGATCTCAAGTTATCTCATGTTATGGGTCCACACATACTTCTAGTAGAGGGACAGAAAAAAGGGAGTATGTAACTATATGCTTCCTGCTAAACGAAAGTGATTCTAGTGATGGTAATTGAGGGTCACTGACTAATCGACATCATATGACAAATCCAAGTAGATTCATTACAAAGTTCAAATGGTACACCAAAAAAGAGTAGACTCCAATATAATTAACATAGAATAGCTACAACCACGTACTGTATCCTCACTTGCCAATCTTCTCTGATACTGTCAGAGTCCTAAATCCATCAGTCAGGCTGTCTTGTCTTGTCTCAGTCACTATAACTTGACTTATACTGACTTACTTATAAATGGTTCACTTTTTGTTGGGCACTCTACCATAAGGCATATCACTGAATCTAGTGATCATTGTTTAAAGAGTGGGTAGATACATAGAATACAGGCCAGCTATTCTAGAGGTTTGGCAATGCTACAAGCTACTCCTTGACTCCTACTTCACTACCATAACATGTGTCTACAGATGTTGTCACGTTCAAACGTATTTCTCCAATACACGTCATAGTGGAATTTCAAAAACTATACATGTACAAGTATGGAATCATTATCATGTATCGAATGAGACGCTATGTGTAGGTCTGTCCATGTGTGTGTGATACGACCAACTGTTTATCCAATTACACATGGCTAATTGGCAAAGCAAATTGCACCTAAAACGGGCTCAGATTGGCTTCACAGTGGGCACAGTGTGCAGCTGGAAGCTAAACACACACTTTACCACCAGTATAATATATAGAAGGCATACGGTGTACTGTCCATAAGAAATGGGCAAATCTAATGTCTATAATGAGGGTACAAACATGCACTGGTGATAAGGCCGATCGAAAGGGAATCTCAGTGCAAAAATACCACAAATCAACCACAAAAAGTGTTGTGGGACGCAATAGTATGAGGTGTACTTCTCATTCAATAGAGTTTGGGTGATCAATTATTCTTATGAGTGGATACCAGTACTCTATTACTCTACTATGAGAAGACTAAATGTAAACAAGTGTACTGGATCCCTTTGAGAGATACACACCCACCACCAATGGTATTGCTACACATGGTGAAGCTCTTGGTCAACCCCATCTGCTGAGCCAGATGGGTACTCTTACAACACTTTCATAGTTTCTGAACACTCAGCGACTAAAGGTATAAGTAGGGTGAACCAGCCCCTACTATAAACCTACTGTACATGTGTTCAAACGATGCTAAATTATTGTGTTTACTCGTGCAGGCAGATTATACTACTCACCTTGGAGTTATTGTTGCAATATCCCTAGCCTTCCGACGAGCTTTTCTCCCATAAAAGTCTCTTCAGTGATTCATACTATTTATCAAGACTAGAGGTTCTTTTCAAAGTACAGAGTATGAGACTAGACAGTTGAGTTCAATCAACTTGAGTTGTTTTGCATGCAGAGAAGCAACCTACGTGTAGGTCTACACCCCTACGTGCATATGCTTTATGATGCGCTATTATAAACCGCAACTCATGAATATCGTTTCTACGTCCACATGTCCGCGTGCCCAGCGCGAAATACAAAGTGCTCGTAAAAATTAATATTGAATGCTATATTAACGAACTTTGCTACAAACGAAAAACTATATAGTACAACAATTACATACAAATCTAAGAAATCGGGTCGCCAAAAAAATATGTGAATGACTTTAAACATGACAAAAACTTTATAGTATTAGCAACAAAGAACATTACCATAGTAGTGTAAAATTCATACAGTACATGATGACAGTTATAGTTTTGCTTCTCCTTTCAGTGCATCCCTTAGACATGTATCAGACGTATGTTGTTGCTTTCATCGAGCATGAGCTTGGGTTTGCTTGGAAGGAGGGCCAACAGGCCCAGCACCTGTGGAGGGGTGATGAGGTGCTGGGGTGGAGGGTGTGCGAGTGTGGGTGCGGCTACTACCAAGCTGCAAACAAGATGAAAGTGGGACACTCTGACGAAATTCTTTCAACCAATCAGTTTGGTTCCTTAGGAGCTGTTCTGTGGAAGCGTGCGGTCTGGAGGACTCGAGAAGTGCCGAGGACCTGAACAAGGTACAAGGATGAACATAAACAACAATGCTACCGGAAATGGAAGAGTACAAATGCAAAAAATAAATCTACCGAAAGTGTACGCAGCTGCTGAACAATGGCAACCCAAACAATGCCTTGATACCTTACACCGGACCTCCCTCGACCTCCTTCACAAGGCTCACTTACATCACAAGAATAACTTATCACAAGAATGCACAAATTATTCAGTCTTTATTGGGGGAAAAATTAACAATAATAAGAACACAGAGACCACTTCGATGATATAATATTATACTCAAAATTCCAGAGTAGATGACAAGGTAATTGACACACAGGTATAAAGGTAGAAAGTGGTGGAACAGCAATAATTGCTTCTTTTAGAGTATATACTGGTAGCTGGGAGTGGAGACTGTGACATGCAGACAATAAGGCTACACTTCTTTCAGCAGTGACTCAGCTAGTCCATTAAAGGCGCCATGGCATGGAATGCACGCCATAGTAAGCAAACATGTAACACTCATAGCACACACATGTAGCGAGAGACACAGTGGGGTATTGGATGAGTATGTGTTGTGAAAATGTATGCGAGAAATGCGTCAATTGCATACCACGACCTGAACTCTACAAATGCTAATCAATTTAGTGGTACTTTGAAACGGACAGATACAGGCCTCTGAGTGCCCATTGATGAGCTGCACTGGCTGTACCATCATCACCAGACCAAGGACAGCCTCACTGGCACTTCATATAGCACCAAGATGGGAACCACCTTGGCTAAAGTTGAGTGAGCACAATTTTTTTTTTGCCCCATTCGAACATTTTCATTCATTCATTAACACTGTGCTTGTGTACAGGATATTTTTGCATATTTTTACTTGGTTAGTGGCCAAGTGAATTGTATTATTCACGAATGAACAGACATGGTAATTTCTTTCCCAGCCAGTCAGTGAGTGTGAATCCCAGAGGATAGGACAAACATGATAATTATCATTCCAAGTATCAAATTAAACTGTTTTCACTTAACAGAAAGCAAATATGGGAATTAGACAATAGAATTGGCAAATAGAGTTAAGGTTCCGGGATACCGTTTGCATTTAATTAAACTAAACGAAATATTTTTGTCAAAATCAGTATCAATTTTAGTTCAAAATGCGGAGATTTGGCCAAAAAAATTTTGACGTCAAACATAGCCATAGATAAAGCAGTTCATCTATGTTCTAGTGTTTTCAGAGCTTGTTTTTTATACTGACTAGGGACTGGTGAAGAGTTTTTGTGGAATACTGCTTCGTAGAATGAACGAAACACTCATACAGTGAGCAGACCAGACGACCAGACCTCAGCGTGAGTCAAGAATCAACTAGTTTGTTTGCCATTGACCCCTGTAATCCCCATCCAGTAACTGGCAATCAGCCTATAAAAACTTTGGTTGCTAGGCAATGGTAAACAAACACACACACACACACACCAACAAATACACGTATGTACCGTGAGTTATGAGTCCTGTTCAATAATGGTGGTGATGGTGGAGCAACACTTGAATGATAATGACCTGGACACAAGAAAATACCATAAAACACAGTCTGTTGTACTGAACACCAGTTCATTGTTACAGTATTAGTCGAAAATGTGTCATACTCTGAACCCTGTGATACTTGTCTCATTAATTGATGGTCTGAGTTTGCAAACATATTTGAACACATAACTAGAGGTGTTTGTACCCAGCATTGGACGCACACAAAAACACTCACTAATGGAGAAATAACTCAATTTTACTGGCACTTGTTTATTGTATGAGTACGACTGAGAGAATGACCAGATCAATCACACACTCACAATCAATCAGATCAATCACTCACTACAAATGCACCGTAATTACGTGAGTAAGTGCAAAGCTACAGCAATTCCAGGGCGACATTTGATAGTCTAGCTGAATAACATCCCAGGAGGGGACACGTCACTGTGTGCTGTAATCACCATGGCAACACTAGCAGCCACAGAGATGAAACATTGCACAGTGCTATGAAAAACACAAGTTTCCATTGTGCCCACATTCAGTGTCACATTTCACGGGAGAAACTTTTTTTACTAAAATTAGTGATGTGTGACACCAATGTAACTGGGCTGAGGCAACACAGAGGTGTGAAGTCACTTGTAGATGTACACCATTACCTGAGAGAGGGGGGTGAGGACGACTTCTTGGAAACACCAGCCCACTTTGATCGGGTCTTATTATAGGGTCTGCCCACCTGTGACATGTGTGTGCATGCATGCATGAAATAACTGACCAATAAAGAGTGCCTTACTTACAGACATCATGGTGCTAGCAGGGGGCATGTGAAAACAAACTAGTATTGATTAGACTACAATTGCTTGAGTGGCTCTTTAACTTATCCCAATTAGAGTTGTGTAATCGCTATGCCCTTGTACAATAGAGCACAGCTGCAGGCAGTGTATAAAGTTATACACTGTAACAATGCAGGGGCTTTAGTGCATGACTAATCCCCCCACTGTCATAAATGTAATTGACTTGATCTGGGGGCATTGCTGTATTGACTACAGGAGAGAGGAGCGAATCGACAGCCGTTGTAATTGACACAAGTCTACATCTGCTGTACATGCATAACCGCACTGCATTGCACGTGACAGAGCAATGTCCCCATACAATAGTATTTATACCTGCTTGACTTGAGGCCAGTGGTGGTAGTTCCAGCACCTCTGATCTCATGCTCTTCGTGCCAAGAGGACGGCTTGCTGTGAGAAGGAGGGGCGTACACACCACTAGTGGGAAGGGGAGGAGGCACTGGGCTGGGCTGATCCAGTCTGTTGAGCAGTTCTCCTAGCTGGCTATTGATGGCATTGAGAGAACCCATCACTTCGGGGTCAGATCTCCTAGTAGTAGTAGAAGTCAGAGGAGGGTGCATCACTGATGCTCCGTGGCTGTGAGAGGGGCTTGTATCAGTGACCCGTCCTCCGTTGAGAATCCTCTGAGTGGTGGGAGAAAAATGAGCCCGGCTTGATGCAGGGATTGAGTGATGACGTCGTTTGAAACGGTTCATCTCGATCTCTTCCTCCACGTCCGTGGTACTGGAAGAGAGGCCTCCGTTGTCCTCACTGCTAGTCTCCTCACTAGAGAACCTGGTCTGAAACTTGTACAACTGCCTCCGAGCGTTCCTAGTAGCTCTGGAGCTTTGGAGAGGGAGGGGCGAGGTCATGTGTCTTTGTCGTTCTTTTCCCAACTGTGGCTTGGGTGATTTAGACTGGGTGTACTTCCTGCTCCTCTCCAGACTGGCCTTCAGTTTGGAGATGTAGAGTTTAGGAGAGGTGACATCGAGTGGAGCACTAGGGGCAGGAAGAGAGGGTGGGCCTTCATCATCTGATGAGCTCTCAACCTACAGTGAGAGTACACGATAGTGATTACACTGTTTGGGTTGAAGAATTTCATGACATTCTGTGCTAGTATACAGTAAGTGGGAGTCAGATTAGACCCTCATTCAAAACACAACCAAACTATGTGCTAGGGTGTATACACCAACTGGTACCATGGTGGAAGTACAAACACCAACTCAACTCCTTTGAAGTGGCCAGAGCAATATTATAGCTATGACTGGAAGTCTTCACGACTTGCAGACTCTAAGTCTGGTTGCTCCCACCAGTATTGTATATTCTAAGTCCCTGGAGAGGGGGACTGGGTGCAGCTGTTGGTGGTGGTGTGACCTCAATCCCACCGACCAGATGCACACACTCATGGGGTTTACAACAGTGCCACATAACTGGGGTTACAATTACATGTTTGCTTCATGGAAAATTTCCAGAAAAGGGGATACAGTTAAAAACCATCACCATCTGTTTCCCGGTCATATTACTGCTACACACATACTCTAGTGCATGCGTGTACATGCACACCATGAAGATGTTGATCCATAGGTGGATCCCTGGGAAGGGTCCACTATATTTAGGATTGGTCACAGAGGTACACGCGTGTATTACAATGGACTGATTTCTATCATAAATAATATTATCTATTTTTCTCTATTCTTATTACATTTCGAGCTGCTGTAGAGTGATAGAGTACCAAAGAGAACACATTCTCAGTCACATCACACACAGAACACTGCAACACTTACAGTATTCCTACTTCTACATTCTTGGTCTACTACTGTACATACCTCGTCTTCCAGTGAAACCTGTTCCAGTTGATTCACCACTTGTTCTTTGAGGGCCAGGAGTCGATTGGAGGACTTCATACGCTCCTCCAGCATGTCCAGGGCTGCTGCCTCCTACATGGAAGAATATCACAGAAAATATAAACAATAGCTAAAGAAGGCAACTGTGTCACGGTGTACAAGATAAAGAAGGAAGGTACTTGTGGGGTTTAAATGATTACAAGGAACCACATATGGTAATGGGTGTATTCTTAATACACTTCACAGGAAAACGTTGCAATAGTGATACACATAGTCACCTGGTCCAGTTTTGACTGTATCTCTTTAAGGAGGTTCACATTAGTGTCTTCAGAAGCCTGGAGATAACAAAAAACATTTCACTTCATTACTGGTATTACAAAGTCTCAAATTATCAGCTAAGAAAAGTGTCTTTTTAACTAATACTAATAATAAGATTATACGACGTACATATTGATGGAGAGCAGATGTGAATACAGACGAGGAATGTGAAACACAGAGAGGTGTACAAACACAATTTCTCACGTGTAGTGTTGTCCTGGGATTCAGCCTATTGCTCCAGTCCTGGTGACTGTTCTTGAGTACCTGTCTTCTTTTCTTTAGTGTTTTCTGCTGTTGTTTCAGGTACTCCTTGGTTCTGGCCAGGGACTCTTGCTCTTCAGTCAGTGTGTGCTGGAGCTCTCTGGAGGGAAAACAGTGAACATATACATTACATAGTTTCCTTCAATGCCGACTTCAAATACGATTCTGTGAAAACACATCACAGTACTAACTGGCATAAAAATGCACAGTGGTGTACACTGTAATGTATTGCACTGTATCTGGAGTAAGGTGAAGGCCAGCTGATCATTTGATCATCTGGTTGTTGTAAAGGCTTGACCACACACATTGTAAAGACCTATACCATTACATTCCTACCAACCTTTGATTATCTGCCAGCCTGGCTTTGACTCCCTCCAGGACAATGGAACTAACTTCACTGTCAGAGCAGGCATCACCTTGGGAAGTTGGGGGCACCTACCATAGTTGTGGTAATAGGTAGTGAAGATGGCATGCAACAGTTTCCGTGCTCTAGTACCTTTGGTTTAGTGACTGGTGCTTCCAACTCTTGCACATTCATGGTGCCTGCAGTCTCTTCGTCTTCATCTTCAGGGTCACTCCTGTCGTTATGGATCATTTCACGAGAAATGAAATGGTCCTTGTGTGCTGCTGACTTTCCTTTCTTCTTCAACACTTGAGCCTTAGCTTTAGGTACTCTTACAGGACCAGAGTCATCAGTAGTTGATTGTAGAGGAGTCTGGTTGATAGGGATTGCTTTGGCAATTTCTCTCTCTTGTCTGATTTGTTCAAGAGTGGCCTTTTCTTGTTTGAGTTGCTCGTGGAGCTCCAACAGCTGGGATCTACACATTTCCTTTTCTTCTCTGAGTGTCTTAACTTCTTCGCTAAGAGAAGCCTTTTCTTCTTGAAGACGCTGGAGCTCAGCCTCCAATGAAGCACATGTTCTGTTTGAAATCAAAGGTCATATAATTATATTCAACTACATGTAATGTAGTGGAAATTTCTTGTCAACTAACTTCTTTAATGAACTGAGTGTTTTCTTCTCCTTGTCAATGCCTGCCTTGAGTTCAGACTGCTGCTTCTGTAGGAGTTGTTCAGTCTCTACAGCACTGGCTGATCGCAGTTGCTCCAAACGGGCTTCTTCTAACTTCAGTTCAGTTTCTTCTTCCTGCAGTTCTCTCTTTTTGTGTTCCACTTGCAACAGTTGCTGGTCTAGCTCAGACTTCACTTGAACCAACTCCTCTTTCTTGCACTGGTACTCGGTTTCCATGGAGACCAGCTCTTGAGACTAAAAGGAAACATCAAATGACACTTACATATGTGTACAAAGCATGCAATGACGCAGGCACACATACCTGCTCCTCTTTGTGTCTCTCCAGCTCCTCCTGAATTGCTTTCTGCTCACTTTGAAGTTGTTGCATCTTTAATTCATGCTCCTGCATAAGACAGATGTTAGTGCACAATGAATGCTCTTGTACATGTGGTACATACAGATTCATGGAGTGGTATTGCCCAATACCTGTACTATGGATTCTTTCATTGAGTCTAGCTCTTCTCTCAGTCTCTCCCTTTCATTGTCAATCTAGAGTATAGTAGGGATTAACCAAAATGACCACCCTAACCTTTAATGGCCATTATGCCTAGTTACTTGAGAGACATTAAAGTACCTTTTGGCCCTCTTCTTCCTGCACTTGTGCTAGTTCTTTTGCCAGCTGTTCTTTCAGTGACTCCTTCAAGTACACAGACAGACAGACATGAATGGAGAAGTAACCTTTCTCAAGGAAGTAAAAGTACACAAACATTCCAACCCCTGTACAATGGGCCCACAAAGCCGTGAGTGGACTCCTCACCCAACCACTCCGCCTCAATGACTGCTAGTAGGAATCTCTGCTAGTCTTCAACAATGGGCTTAAAAGGGTACGCTGTACATGTGTGTAGTCTTACCATCTCAACTTTGTGTTGGCTCAGTATTTCTTCTTTCTTAGCCTCTAGCTCTTCTGCAAGCTAGTGTGAAACAAGGTAATCAGGTTATAGATACACAGGTAATACAGTAGGATATGCCATACCTGTGTCTTTAGCTCTTCTTCCGATTGCTTGTGTAGCTGTAAAGCATGTTCTTTAGCTTCTTGCAGACTATATGTCTTCTCAATGTCAGCCTGTGCAGCTTTGAGGGCCTACAATGTGTGACAGTTACACAAATCAATTACAATCATGTTATGCAGAGAAGACTGGTCAAACCTTTTCATGTTCTTCCTGAAGCTGAGTTTGAAGAGCTTCCAGCTCTGTCTTGTGTTCTCTATCTATTTCGTTCCTCTTTTCCTTTAGCTCATTCTCAGTGTGCTGTCTGAATGCTTCAATCTCTTGATCATTAGAAGCTTTCAATGTTTTCTTCTGATCTTCAAATTCTTTCTTCAAGGTTTCTTGCAAAGAAGCAATCTTAGCAGTAGCCGCAGATCGTACTTTGGTCTGTTCTGCAGCATGCTCTTTTTCCAGCTTCTGACGAAGACTCATCAACACAAGATTCTTCTCTTTCCTCAGCTTGCTCTCTTCATTTTCTTGCTCTTGAGCCACCTATGGAATAATTGGTAAGTGGTCGTCAAAACAATAAACACACATCACAGTATACTATATCGTAGCTTTTGACATGAGACCATTACCTGTTGTTTCAGCTTTCTGAGGGTATCTTGCTTTCTCTCCATCATCTTGGCCTCTTCATCTTCTTGCTCAGCCTGTAAACGTGCTCTCAAGTCACTCAGGTAGGAAGTCTTCCTTGCCTGTAGCTCTTGTTCTTCTTTGATCTGCTCTGTTGCTAAGTCCTTTTGAAAGAGAGCCATCTTGTTTTCATTCTCATCAGCCAGTGTCTCTTTGAGTTCTTCCAACTCCTTGGTGAACTGTGTTCTAAGCTCCTCAAGCTCTTTGGCATGGACCACTTTCAACTGTTTGAGTGTATCCATGTGTTCATCATCCATCACTTTAATCTCTTTAGTGACATCAGGTTGTCTAAAGACAAAGAATGCAAGCATACTCAAGCTCACTGACCAGCATTACAACCACTGTCTATTACTCTATGTGTAGGTATAGTGTGGCACATACTTTGATGGGGATGCACTCAGTTGGATTCTAGCAGGAGACAGACTACCAATAGCGCCTCTCCCAAAGGTTCCAACACCAGCAGAGCCATTTACAGCACTAGACTGTACCACTGGGGACGAGGTCTGCAGTGGGGGTCTACTGGTGTCGGGAGAGCTCCGGTAGCTTGACACATCCCTAGTCTTAGCTGCACGAGGTCTCACTCGGGGAGAGGAGGCAGGGGACTCTTCGGACAGTCCACTGCTGACTCCACCTCCTCCCAGAGTTGGATGTCGTGGGGCTGGGGCTGAGGGTCGATCAGGAACACCAACTGGTACTCTCTCCTCATCATCGTCACTTGATTTCTCACTCTTGTCGAGATCCAAGATCTTCTGAAGTTCTTTGCTGACATCTTCAGTTGAGAGAATGTCCTCTTCAGAATCCTATGGGTATATACATCATACTCAAGGACTAGTATACAGACAGCTTCATGGAGGTACCTTTATCCCAAAGTCTTCAGCACCTAGGATATTCATTCCAAGCTTGCTCTTGAAGCCAACATCAAATTCCTACAATAGATGTATACAGTGTTATTCGAACCAATGACATTGAATCTAAGCTAGAGTACGTACACTGCTTGAATCAGAGTCTTCATCTTCTTCTTCAAACTTGTTTGAGATGCCTCCACCTCCTAGCTCGATGGTGGCCAGCCCAGTACTCCTGTTTCCACTCGTGAGGAGCAAATCTGCCGACTTGACAGTATCACTACCTCCAGTGCTAGCCAAGGACTGTCCACGACTGCTGCTAGCCTGACTCTGAATGAGAGAAGGACGGGCTTGAGTGATGCTCACAAGTTATTGTCATGACCTCATACCATTGCTGAGGGGACATGGAGTGGGGCCAGAGACGCAGGGGCCTTGAGAGGAGGAAGACCAGCAATGGAAGGGAGGGGCTTGTTCCCACCATGAGAGAGAGGAGCAAGCTTGCCATGTCCAGGAGATCTTTGCTGTTGGGGTAATTCAGCAAAGAATTGCAATGTGGTATTTTATTATAGTAATGTGGGTATGTGTGTGTGTGTGTGCGTGTACCTGGCTTATTTTCCCCAAAGGTGGCTGACTACTCATGAGACCACTTCCTCCTCCAAGACCAGGAGGAGTACTTCCTCGTAGCATGGGGCCACCTCCATTCATCATCGCAGGGTGTACCCCTCCACCTCCATTCATCATTGCAGGGGGTACCCCTCCACTTCCATTCATCATCGCAGGGTGTACCCCTCTACTTCCATTCATCATTGCAGGCCCTCCTTCACCTCCATTCATCATCATGCCTGGATGGGAAGACATGCCTGCAGCCATTGCCATCCCAGGGTGCCCGTTCATCAAGGCTGCAGGGTGTGGTCCACCACCCTTCACCATCCCTCCAGGAGGTAGTGTCCCTCCTCCATTCATCACTGGCTTCCCACCAGCTCCTCCAGTCCTACCAGAGACTACAACACCTTTCTTCTTCCCACTCTTGGCCTTGCTGCCAGGGACTGAAGCCTTCAGACGCTTCTTTTCTCTCTCTTGTTGCAACTGCTTACGATAATACTCATCACAAGGATGCTCCCAAGTGCTGTCACCAGTGGAAAAGTTGAAGTAGTAAATGTTGCCATCACCATCCTCACTGTGACACAAATTAAATTTCAATTGTTTTTAACACAACTGAGAGTACATGAAAGCTCTAGATTTCTCTTGAGAGTAGAATCTTACTTTAACAATAGTTGGGCTTTCTAGACAGTTTGTATTAAAATTAAGAGTGTATATAGCTGGCCAGTGACAATGTCTACAAGCACATCTAAGTATAAATCTGTACTTAGTGAGTCAGAATTGTAGTTCCAATGTATTACAACAGTACAATCAATAGCTAGATTAAACAAGATCATTGTTGTATAGTTGTGTTTAGGACATATTCTTGACACTTACACAGGCTTCCACTCTTTTGGTAGGGGGGCTTTTATGCCCTCTCTAGCAATGTAGAGCAGGTCTTCCTCGGCCATTGGGTCCAAGCCAAGCACCTTGCAATATTCTAATACCTCTAAAATAGCGAAGCAAGACGCCAATACTTGTCAATACGTGACCATGGCAACCATTTTCAACCAAGCACTATTCATGTTTTAGAGTTGCTTACCTTCTTCTGTCGGCTCATAGTTCTCATCATAGTCTTCCTCCAGTACTTGCTGGTCACTTGGCTCGTAGTTGACGTTCATTATGAAGCTATTCTTCTACAGTAAGGGAAAACATGTTCAAAACTTTGCAGGTTGTTTATTTTTCCAAATAGCGCACACCTCTCCGCCCATAAGTGGTCATTTGCGCATGCCTAATAAACCATGCTTGAACTTTGAACTTTTGTTCACGAAATTTGAACTGAAAATGGAGCATCTCACAATGAGGTATGTGAATGACTGACTCACCTAACTTCCCTAGCATTTCTTTTGGGTTTATTGACGTATTCTCCATATGTAGGCAAAGGTTGGAGGTTTGGAGGAGAGAAAAAGGGTGAGTTTTGGCCATAATTTTGTTGTTTATGAAACTTACACAGTATCCAGGTGTGATGATGACTGTACATGTCTATCATTCATTGAGCAAACCCTGATGTTTTCATACAACAACTTACTTACAAATCATGATTGACATCTTCCATCAATGACTACTGAGTTTGCTTGTATTTTTAGATTGTGTTTGTACTAACTATGTCCCATGTTTGTTGAAGTTGTGTTTCCAAATCCCCACAGTCGCACTCCTATGAAACGAATGTCATATGTCAGTGAATACTCCTCTCCTGGTGGAACCATCGTTCAACCTGGTGCTACTGGCCTTAAGCCTAGGACTGTTTCAAACTTGAAGCAGAAGTCTTTGAAAAATGTACCAAAGCGGCTAAAAGAAAACATCCCACCTCCTAAACCTTCCCAGAAGAAGTTATCAAGAAGGTAATCATGTATGGACAGAAGCATTTAAGTCTGTCATCCATATACTAGCCTAGAGTGGATGCAGACTTTACGTTACCAAAACCAATAGTATTTTGTGAAGTGATACTGAAAATAGTTTTTTGCCCTACGGTAGTAAATGACAGCTGCCTGTTTCTCTGTATCACTCCTGTATATTTCCCAACCCACCAGAAATTACCAGTTTTATCCTTGTTAGCCATTTCCTGTGGGAATGGAGCCTGGGAACGAGACTGGTTGCAATGTGTGGAGACCCTTACCAACTTGGTACCATTTCACCTTCAAATTTGGTTGTTTTTCTGACTAATTGTGAGGTCATGCATAAGTTGTTGTTAATTATCTGCACATATGGCAGGCAAATGCCTGCCCGTACAAACACGCATCTAATTCTATTTGAATGGTTGGTATGTGGTAGAGGGTGGTTGTGATCTGAACCTATGATAGTGTTCCGCAACTACCACGTACATTGAGATCTTGAGTTTGTGGATTGCGGTAAGCACTTGTGTAAATGAATCCACAGCAGTGTAGCCGAACAACCTTGGCTTTCCCATCACCTGCTGCTGTGTGTGCGCAGGAAGCCACCTTGAGCATGGTGATTATCTGATTGGAACATGCCCAAACCTGTCTACTTCAGCAGAATGAGAACCAAGTTAGCTGGTCTGGCATGGCTAAATATGTCATGCGCTACCCAATGTGTGTTTTACCATGTGAAGCCATTGAGTGGAACCATTCCTTTTTGGTGAAATAATGGTGAGAGAATTGTGAAAACAGGTGTCATAAGTGGCGCATCAAGTTACAACATTTGTTAGTTCCTTCCTTGGCCTGTATCTTGCATTGGGTATAAGGATACCTCTTTCTAATTCCAGGGTGTACCCAATTCCTTTTACTAATCTACAATAGATCAGATACGTCACCCAAATCAGAGGTCTTTTATTACATTTTGGAATTAGTTAACTATGTCTTGAAATTCTTTCCCCAAATATGTGTGCCTCTTATTGCTTTTTAGTGCAATTAATTATTTTTTTGTAGTAAATATACTGCATACCAGCAAGTCTGGAAACAAAAAGAACTCTGCGTTATGTGGTAGAATCCATGAATACATGTCGAGTGTTCCTACAGCTGTTTGCTCTCCCTCTATGGTCACTAGTATGCACTCTCTTTATTGCTCCACTTCCTGTGTACAATCTAGATGCCTTTATTAGATGATTGCCTTATAGAACCTCATTGTTTGCTATCAGGAGCCACATCGGTACCTCTCAAGTTGATTGGCTTGGGGGCTGTATAAATTATACAAGTCATCTATACAGCTACATAATGTCACCCTTGAGCCATGTTGGAGCCTTCCCACTATATGTTCAATTCAGTTTCACTCCAGTTACTGCTGTACGGAACTTATAACCCACTTTCCTTGAAGTTGGTTACAACCTAATGGTTTTTCAGCTAAATCCTGTTTCTATGGAAATTTGACTACAACTACATGTACATGTACAGCATGCGTGACTGCAGCTCAATCTAACAAGTATTTCCTGCTTGTATTCAAGAGTAGAGTACACAAATATTTGCCCTCATCAGTCAGTTAGCCCTCTCTTTATGAGCCTCTTTGTCATTGTGAATGTAATACTGTACACATAGTTGAATAATTCTGTACAATGATTACATAATGAAAGGAGCATTCAAGAGTATGCAAACAAATTTTACTGCCTGACTGCAATTGTTATGAAATTACCCATGCAGCTCTCAGGCACATTCCCCAATTAAGGTCATGTTCAATGTTTTTCCTTCACTAGCTCTGTATCCATTGTACATGTACATGTAGGTATGTGTGTGTGCCTGCATAGCTGGATGTAGTCTTACAAATGGGTTCAGCTTGTTTTCGCAGGGTGTCACGCTAAAAATATGGCACTGCAATTGTTTCTTGGTTACTATAGATACACGTGTACTCTAGTATACATAATGATAGTATTATAATACATGTTCCTAGTATAATTTTATGTCTGCTGCATGCATAGTTGGTGGCAATTTTATAAGTGGGTTCAACTGTTTTTGAGCGGTGACTAATGGTAAACCTTGTCCATTTTACATAGACATATTATTTATACAAACAGTGCTGGCAATAAGCTCCAATGAGGTATGTATACTGTAATCTCACCTAACCACACTTTCCTCTCTCTCTCTCTTCATCGCCAAGAGACTAATATATAGTTCATCATTATACCTCTTCAGTGTTGTTCATCATTCTACTATATACGCTGTTTATTGTTATGTTTATTCCTATTTTGTTTGTTTTTCTCCTAATTCAAGTAGCATGCATATGTGGGTGGTGATGGCAGTGGTTGGCCCTCTTAATTGCTACAGTCCACAGCACTCAGCCCAGCGTGTGGAGGACACCATGCATGTGNGGGCTGGCGTGCCCTCGACACTGTATTTCGGTGATACCTCTCTCTCTCTCTCTCTCTCTCTCTCTCTCTCTCTCTCTCTCTCTCTCTCTCTCATGCTTAATGCACATCTTGTGTATTGCATCCATCCCAGTATGGCTTGTTTGTCATACATTTCATGATTAATTGTAATGAAAATATTTTGAAGTTTTTCATCCATCGGTTAGAAAATCTCCCGGTGAATGCTATCAGGTTACACGTGCATCTATTATTATTATTATTATTATTATTATTATTATTGCTTGACAGCATGTGACATTATACATAGAGAATATGAGACGAGCTTAGCTAAGTAGCTGGGTAGCTAAGACTATATTGAGGACATGCTGATGGACAGCTATAGGAAAATAGCAGCCATGACTTACAAAAAAAAACAACTTGAAAAAACAAAACAAAACAAAAAGGTGCAGCTATGACAAGACTTAGTTCTACTCCTTGTCCTTGAGGCTACTGGGCTAGAAACACTAACAGGAGCAATTGGAGTCCAAACAACATTTCTATGATAAATCGAAAGACCAGGTACACCATGACGTTCATAGCAATCAACACCTCGACTGCATGAAACATCCAGATCTGAACCACTATCACTAGGCTGACTGGTCATTAGATTTGCACAAGAGTGTATTAGGAAGAGTACGTAGCTGCGTAGGCGGGCCAAGCTCAAGCAAGTTGTGTGATAGTGGCGTCATGACACGTAGTAGAACTTGTACTTGTCAAAACAATTAGTACTGCAGTTCTGCAGCAGCTGCTGGAACAGTGTAACCACTATGTTTTTATAAGACCACTTATCTTACACATTTCGTGATGCAACCAATGCACAACATAAGCGCAATACTAACATACATGAGTTACGTACTCTTCCTAATACACTCTTGATTTGCAGCAGTTTCTCTTCTGTCTACTAGATTGTTTCTTCTTCACTGGCGTCCAGTTCTCCTCCCCATTCAGACTGTATTCACTCCAGGATTATCATCATGCATTTCAAACAGAACAGATTCACAGACAGTTATAGGTCCACTGGTTCCTTGTTGTTACTGAGATAGTGAGTGGGCTGTAATTGGAATTAATAGTGGCCTGATCATGACTAGATACAGCCTGGACCTTGGTATGGCGGGTATCATCCTTTCTACCTGCTCTACTCTTCCTCTTCCTCCTTTTCTTGTTCTTGACTGATACTTTGGTAGCTAGTGGTTTGGGCTCTGAGGAATGGCTAAAAGAAACTTGACTCACTAAAACCACCATTGCTGTGTCTAGCTGTCCATTGAGCATTGCCAAGTAGAAGTCCCTTCTCTTGCAAGCATGCACAGACTGGCAAAGGTACACCACATTCATTGAGAGTAGTGTAAGGGCTTTGAACAACTGACACAATGATATTGTCACTATCAGCCATTTTTAATTTTTTTTTCTAGTACTCTAAGAGCATCTTAGTGACCAGCACAAGAGAACCAAGTGTCACCTCCATGGGGTCTCTTCACGATACTGAGGGGCAATGTAGTGTGACTATCACTAGTGAGTGCAGTACTTTAAAGGCACATGTATTGGGTTTTAGTTAACTATAAAACCCTTATTAGTTTGGGGTATTTTGATAACTAAAACTAAACTATTAGTTTAGTTCTTGATATAAAAATTAACTAAAATTAAACGTTAACTAAATACAATCTCTGGTCATTAGTCTTCAGTTATTTGAAAAACTGAGCCTTGAACTACCACATCATCTATAAACCACATATGTTTCAAGGTACATGAAAAGCGGTGTATTTAAAGCAAATTAACCAAAAGGGTCTCATAACAACTAACTGAAGCATATATCAGTCTACAGCAATAGCTATTTAGCTAACTAAACTAATAATAAAATGGACTACCAGGAAATAAACTAAAATTATAAAAAAACCCAAATGAAAACAAATAAAGATTGAAAGTATCAAACTAAAACAACAATTGATTGGCTTCATATACACATGCATATATACAATAATGGTTCTGATGCGGGGTGAAGTTGCATGTTCATGAAATGTTAAGTAGGTGCAGACATACACATGTTAGAGCTCACTTTGAAACATGATTCTTATTGTACGGTGTCTTGTTTGGCCTGCTTTTGTCATCATTGTCATTCAACAGAAGAATTGTCAGCTGTTCCTTACCAGTATTTGTACCATCACTAGCTCTTATCACGAGGCTATAGCTCCTTGGTTCAGAATCATGTAGACTTTGGATGAGTGTAACACTGCCTGTGTTGGGGTTGATTTGGAATGGAGTATCATTTGGTTCGAGGCTGTATGTGAGCGTGGAGAACATTCTTGTGTCGGGGTCACTTGCCTCAACTCGAAACACCTCACTATTGACTGCGTGGTTTTCATATATTGAATATGTACCGGTTGGGAAAGTAATATCAGGAGTGTTGTCGTTAAGGTCAAGAAGTGTAATATTGATGACAATGTGATCGGTCAGTTGGGGCTCAGTGCTCACTTCACTGGTAGGGTTGTCTCTTGCCACAACAAGCACTTGGATCCTGTCTTGCTGCTCTCTGTTCAAGGTCCCTGCAACTTTGAGGCTCCCTGCAAACTCGTCAATAGTGAACAAATGTTGATGGGGAAACATTTCATTGCTGGCGGGAAGGTGGAAGGAGACCAGCCCATTTCCACCAATATCACGGTCATTTGCCACGAGTGTCACAATTACAGTATTTATTGGTCGATTCTCGTGCACCTCGTACTCAGATTGGATTGGAGTGCGATCAATAACAGGTGGATTATCGTTAAAATCAGTGACAGTGATCTCCAGTGGGAAGAGTGTTTCCAGACTTGGAGTCCCATGGTCTCTCAATGCCTTATGGAACCTCATTGTTTGCTATCAGGAGCCACATCGGTACCTCTCTAGTTGATTGGCTTGGGGGCTGTATAAATTATACAAGTCATCTATACAGCTACATAATGTCACCCTTGAGCCATGTTGGAGCCTTCCCACTATATGTTCAATTCAGTTTCACTCCAGTTACTGCCACACGGAACTTATAACCCACTTTCCTTGAAGCTGGTTACAACCTAATGGTTTTTCAGCTAAATCCTGTTTCTATGGAAATTTGACTGCAACTACATGTACATGTACAGCATGCGTGACTGCAGCTCAATCTAACAAGTACTTCCTGCTTCTATTCAAGAGTAGAGTACACAAATATTTTCCCTCATCAGTCAGTTAGCCCTCTCTTTATGAGCCTCTTTGTCATTGTGAATGTAATACTCTACACATAGTTGTATAATTCTGTATAATAATTACATAATGAAAGGAGCACTCAAGAGTATGCAAACAAATTTTACTGCCTGACTGCAATTGTTATGAAATTACCCATGCAGCTCTCAGGCACATTCCCCAATTAAGGTCATGTTCAATGTTTTTCCTTCACTAGCTCTGTATCCATTGTACATGTACATGTAGGTATGTGTGTGTGCCTGCATAGCTGGATGTAGTCTTACAAATGGGTTCAGCTTGTTTTCGCAGGGTGTCACGCTAAAAATATGGCACTGCAATTGTTTCTTGGTTACTATAGATACACGTGTACTCTAGTATACATAATGATAGTATTATAATACATGTTCCTAGTATAATTTTATGTCTGCTGCATGCATAGTTGGTGGCAATTTTATAAGTGGGTTCAACTGTTTTTGAGCGGTGACTAATGGTAAACCTTGTCCATTTTACATAGACATATTATTTATTCCCTGGTACCAGGAATGCAGGGCAGGAATGTTCATAATGGATTGATGTTCATTCCTTTGAGAACCTCACCTTTAGAGCTTGTCTGCTCCTATAATTGAAGGATGCTATGCATATCTCATCACACACACACACACACACACACACACACACACACACACAGGGAAATGCTTGAAGAATGGCTAGCAACACATGGGTAAGTCACTCAACCTTTCTCGAATTCTTCAATGACTGAATACATACATCCCACTCCCCATACAGGAGTACAGTCAAGAAGCCCCGTTCTCACCTCAATGCCAAGAAACACCGAAGAAGAACCATCCATCATGTCGGTGTGATTTCCTCAGAGATGGCTAAAGAGTCTCCCTCATGGAGACTAGCCCTCAAGGAGAAGTTCCAGAGGGACATTGATGACACAGTGCTGACAATATGCTCCAATGAGGTATACTGTAACCTCACTCTCTCTCTCTCTCTCTCTCTCTCTCTCTCACTACCTCCTCAGTGTTGTTCATCATTCTATTACATGCACTGCTTATTGTTATGTTTATTCCTATTTTGTTTGTTTTTCTCCTAATTCAAGCAGCATGTGGGTGGTGATGGCAATGGTTGGCCCTCTTGCTACAGTCCACACCACCCAGCCCAGCTTGTGGAGGACACCATGTGTGGTCCTGGTGTGGCCTCGACACTGGATTTTGGTGATACCTCTCATGGAACTCAAAGTTGTGACAATAGGAAAGAGTCGTCTCGGCTGGGTGGTAGTTTCACGGTGCCTTATAATGAGGACCCCATACCATGCTCCATTGAACAGCCTGTCACCACTCCCACAGTACCACTTAAGGTGAGCCAATCAAATGGGAGTACCCCTTTAATAACAATTGGGAAGTCAAAGTGCATGGGTACATCATATGCATTGTGCAGATGAGTGGGTGGGTCTCTCTTCTTTCTCTGTTGTACTTAATGCACATCTTGTGTATTGCATCCATCCCAGTGGGGCTGTTTGTTGAACATTTCATGATTAATTGTAATGAAAATGTTTTGCAGTTTTTCACCCATTAGATTGTTGTTAGAAAATCTCCCAGTGAACGTTATCAGGTTACACGTGCATCTAGTACTCTAAGAGCATCTTAGTGCTTTAGGCAAGTACGAGCACCATGAGAGCCAAGTGTCAGTTCCATGGGTCTCTCCAAGGAAGCCCACTGGTCCTGGCCCAGTGTGACTATCACTGGTGAACCCTGTGACATACATATGGTATGCCCCTCTTACTTGACAACCATAGAGACACTGATCAGTGAGAACAGGGCTCATTTGTTTAAAGAAAATTCCCTAATGTGCATATCATGCATATGAACTCTGTTGTGTAATGGTGTCAAGGTGGAAGGTATATAAGGATCATATTTCACAGTGCAGCTGTGAGGCATCATGGTGTCATGATGTTCCCATAGGCGGCGCTAGTGAAAACACTCTGGGAGAATAATGACCTAACACTCCACATGACTATAATGTAGTGTATACCTTACTGTAGCTAGGTGACAATGTTTAATCATAGCTGATGGTTGACATACATTACAAACTATGTCACTCTATTATGGTGATGGCAATTAGTGCTATTGATTTCAGGGTGTGGGGTGTACATTACACATGTACTCATTACCTTATCTAATTTGGTTAGTTGATAATGAGGATCCACTACCACTGACACTACCCATATGCAATGTACACTGTCTCCAGTTCAATCTATTGTGTGCTGTGTTGTTAAGAGACTAGCTAGCATCTCTCTCTCTCTCTCTCTCTCTCTCTCTCTCTCTCTCTCTCTCTCTCTCTCTCTCTCTCTCTCTCTAAGAGAGACGTCGTTCACAGCTATTGGATCAGGTTGACTCAACTCTCATCTGCCACTCCATGGTCATTAAGTACTCCATGGCTCTCTCTGAACCAAGGAGAAAGAAAAGGTTAGCACATGTCACCAACTACCACCTCAGTCAAGAAGGTGTCAACTCATGACTATCGTAGAGTGATTATACAAGCTCTACATTGTGTGTAGTTCCTCCTATCCAGAGCAGGAATAACATAGCATCGTTCCCAGGCTCCTCCCTTAAGAATATTTTTTTTTCAAAAATACACAAAGAGAGAAAGGCCTGGGAACAAGGCTTAGGTATCTTTAGAGCAACTGCAGTACTTAAACTCACATTTTATCATCAAAATGCCAGCTCAGCATGATCCAGTTGCACGCTTCGTAGTCATGGAAATGCCCATTCAAACTTCAAACCAATTGGTTGACTTTCACAGGACGATTGTTTTTTTGCGTGCATGTATTACATGCTTGATGTGGATTGTTATACCAGTGGTAATTTGGCAATTGCATGTTAGCGTACACAGTACTTTGAAGGCACGTGTATTGGTTTCATCTACAAATACATGCATACAATTATGGTTCTGATGCGGGGCGAGCTGCATGCCCATGAAATGTGAAGTAAGTACAGACACATGTAGAGCTCACTTTGAAACATGACTCTTATTGTACGGCGTCCTGTTTGGCCTGCTTTGGTCAAACAATTTCAGGAATTGGTCCCATGCTGCACGGAGCATGTATACAGTGCATTGAGAATAAAGGTTTTGAAATATTTCAGAAGCTTTTCCTTTACCTGTACACGTGGAGAACTATTTGTGTTGCATGTTCACGTTATTGAAGGGGACAGATGGTTGCCTTTGTTGGTATTACCACTGTTGCTGTTGCTCCAGGTTCTACTCACTTGTTGTTTTGGTGCTCTTGCAGTCAGGGCAATAATACCCAATAAATTCCTCACTGTTAAAATTTATTATTTTTTCACTGTATTATGTACCGTGGTGGATTCACACAGCAATTTGCAGCCTCTTGGCAGCCAGTGTGATTCCCAGCTAGCTACATGTGTTTGTGTTGTAGCCCCTCAAAGGCTCACCTACATCAGCCTACATGCTATCATGTACACTGATACCAACTCAAAGCCTCCATTGTGCCGTCTGCTGTACAGCCACTGTCCACTCCTAAACATCCTTGGCACACTTCAGGAGCTCCCTGTGGGAATTCCTCCCCACACTACACCACTCTAGCACTGTGCTTCTACCTCCCACCCTAGCTCTCCTCTCACCTACTACTAGTAGGGACACATGTGGTCTGCTGGTCTGCACATGTACATAGTTAGGCTGGGTGGTAGTCTACATGTAGTATTCCATGCATGAGCTGTCGGCTACAATTCACAGTGTATGGGAGTCTAGGCTAAGCCTTGTATGTGAGGTAATATGTAATAGGTGGATGAAGGCTATCAGACCAAACTTAATGACACATGCATGTGCTGTCAGCAGATGCACACTCAGCATTATTTAAGAACTGTATGTTTAGGTATCGTTGCTTTTGTTCCCAAGAGAGACAGAGTACAAGTGAACAAGATATTCGTACTGCTAACTTGTCAGAGCTCCTAATATAATAGTCTTCTATTGGTGTTTGAACCCAATGTAATTGATCCTACCTTGGATTCTAATTGACAAAGAGAACACACACATACCATACAATCCAGATTTGTATTGGCATACCACCACTAGGTAGTCAGTCACACACAGACACGCACACACACATATACACACACACACAGTGATCACACACACACATGTATAGTTTGTACTGGAGTACATAGATGAGGAGACACACACGAAATGAGTGCTTAATGAGATGTGGCATGCATGGTGGGCCATCCGTGGTGCTGTTGTGTTTGAGAGTCTAATTAGTCCTGATGACCTTCATTGCCACTTGCTAAAACCATGGGATGTGATTCTGTATACTCAATGAGCACTGTGTTTCAATATGGCTGGGTGGTGTCTGGTTGTGTTTTGAAGGTGTTTGTAATGATTGTACGTACGTAGCTGTGTGTGTCACGTAAATGTTATGTAAGCTGGTGGGAAATATGGTACGATGTATTAGTAGTAGTAGTAAGTGGAAGAGTAGCGTAGGTTTCAAGTTTCAGCTATAATACTCGAAACACTTACTTTTAAAATTAATGACTTTGATACTATTATAGTAAAAGCATGCATCCCATATTGAAGTATTAACCGTTGGTAGTCAATGTACATGCACCACTGTAACATGTCAATTTGTCCTACCAACAGCTATGTATGTAGTTGGCATTGACATGTTGATCTTATCATGACACCATTTCATAACCACCACTTCCGTAGGCTGGGCACTGTTCACACCACGTGTAGGTCTGCCATTCCACTTGAGTGACTGTGAGCAGGCTTTGGAAAGTCCTTCTCTCCTTTAAAAATTTATCTTCCCCTAATCTGGGCCAAGAATGCCCTGTGTATACTTCCTGGTCTTCCTTTGAGGAGGACTGGCATATTTCTCTCTCTAAGCATAACTTTAGCTGTGTGGGGGACTGTATGCAAGTTGCTGATAGTGATGAGAGGAGATATCACTTGTTGTCAGTGATAGAATATGTTGGTTTGTGGGCATGCAAGAGTATCAAAACAGGTTATTTTTGAGTGGTGTACAGTCTATTTACTTGTGTATACATGTGTGTCAGGGCTGACTGAAGGTTACCATAGAGAGATGGGTGGATCATTCCAGTGCATGAGGCATGCTTTCTTTGTTGAGTGAAGTAGTGCAAGTGTTAAGTGTCTTCATCCCATAGTCAGTCAGAGCATTCTTGCAGCAAGCAACCCTCACATACTCCGCTCTGTTTGTTTGTGTACAGTGTACAACAAGGGTGGCCACTTACTTGTACTAACAACAGTTGTAAGTTGTTTCAACCAGTGTGAAGGATGGTGTCAGTGTTGTGATAGTCAAGGGTTGTGACAAGTGACCTGTGAAGTGTTTGGGGGACTCGTTGGTGTGTTGGTGGGTGGGTGCTCACAAGTGGATACAAGTGTCTGTTGGTCAGTGGCACAAAGAGCCGTTCCACACCTGGCTTGAATTGAATGACTGATGCGAAATTAATGATCCTTATATGTGCACTTTGTGTACACATATTTGGGTCAATTAAGAAAACCACATGATGTAAAACACAAGTTCCTCTAGAACCTCAGGCTATACTGGGTGTTGGCTAGTCATGCAGAGACACAGAGAGAGAGAGAGAGAGAGAGAGAGAGAGAGAGAGATGTCTGAGGTGGTCAGAGCATATCAAGCAGGGAAACATTTGGGATGGATCAAGAAGATGACATTTTAATCGAGTCTTTGGCTACACTGGTGCTATAATATATAACATCAAGAGGTACTGTATATATAGCACAAAAATAAAGATAATGCTATATAACCCCATGAAGATATCACATAGGGCTTGTATCTCTCAGAGAGACACCAGCAATGCAGGGGTAGGGAAGTCTTTGGTGTAGCTATTCATCTTGTGGTTAGCTGTCATTGTGTGTTAGTGTGGTTGCATACAGCAAACAGACTGCCTACGAAGAACATAAGAATGCCATCGAATGCTAGCCAAGATTCTGCCTACACATAATGAAAGCTCTAAACATGCCTCATTCGTGTTGCATACATTTCAGCCAGATAAAAAAAAATGCACCTTATGTTAGTGAACGTCGTGACGCCCACTGGTTCTCAGTGAGCCTGATTCAATTGTATGCGTACATGTACATAAGTTGTAATCCAATAAACACCCACACAATGCAGATGGAAGGAACACACAAAAGTTGTTTGTTAATGCTTGCCACTGGTAACAATAAATCAACCCTAGTACAATGGCCAGTGGACACTGTTGTGACTGAATCCTTCAACACACACACAGATTCTTTGTGTGGTGGGAAACACACAAGATGTGTCCCAATAGCTAGAGCAACAATCAACTGTCTAGGAAACACGTAGCCAGACTATTTCCAGACGTACAGAATCTATAGTCTGTCATACACCCAGTAAGAAGCAAGGACCCTGTATTGTGTAGAGTACAGGAGAAAAAAATCTTGTGGTTTGAAAATAGTGGAACAGGGACTGTCTCTGACAGATGGCTGTCTACAAGCACTGAAACTAAGTACTGATAACTTAAATTTCTGTTATTGTTCTAGGGCATAGTATCTTCCAATGGTTGACTCACACTCTGTTTGTTCTATGTATCCAGGAGGCACACACTCATCTCTGCCACCACCCCAGACTGCAGTGAGACCAAGAGGTTCCTCCACCTGACACCAGTCCGACGCTCCACCAGGAAGAATCGCCAACAGTGTC
Organism: Tethya wilhelma; assembly: GCA_964030475.1. NCBI lineage: Eukaryota > Metazoa > Porifera > Demospongiae > Tethyida > Tethyidae > Tethya > Tethya wilhelma. The sequence continues at coordinate 2,725,232 of CAXIPT010000008.1, read as the reverse complement.
CCGGGCTGCTCCTAGATCAGGAGCTGTGCTTCGACTCCCCGAGTGAAGCCCGCAACAGAGAGGGCTATGAAGGTGTGACACTCATCCCTAATACAACCTTGACCACCGCAACTGACTGATTGTGTCTTGTAGCTATATATATTTTTTAGTAACCATGTTCTGTGTACTGTCAAATAACATGTGTATGTAGTGTACATGTGTGAGTGTCCCATACACCACCTATAGAGAGAGATATACTATACAAATCGTATTGTTCTATTGCCGTTGTTAGACAACGTTGCTGGATTTGTTATTGTTGTTGTGACTTTCTTGTTGTTGGTTAATAATTGCTATGTCTTATGTTGTCATAAGTATGGTATGTTTGAGAACACTGACGGTCTTCAGTGCATATTTAAGGAATCTGCCTATGGTAATCCAACTCCATGACGGAAGAAGGCTTTCTCATGTAGACTCACGGTTTATATTTGATTGTATAGTGTGCATGGAAATTTGATACGACAATATTGTTTCATACATTCCATTATGCTAGATGCTGTGGTTTATATCTGCCTCAGACAGTGTATGTACACACTATGTATTTAATCTGTGCATGTATATATACATCTCCAGGTTGTGCAGGCACGTACACACACACCATACACACGTGTGCCATATGCCACACACATGCATGCAAACTATATGCCATATGTAGCTACAGCAAACTATAGGCAGAGTTAAATTTTAAATTGGACCATTGAGTCTTAAGAAGGTCTTCTGTACAGTAACCAAGTCATACCCTACATGCTAACCAATGGCTTTATTGTGCAATCTTAACAGCTGAAATACTTATTCACATTAACTTGTATACAAACAGGCTTGGCTGAGGGACCTAAACCTGTGATGGTAATTGCATGTGATCACCATACAGGCCACTCCATTACAATGCATGTGCATTGCCATAGCAATATCCTCTATACCTATTAAGTAAGCGACATGGTGCCAAGTTACTATTTAGCAAAAAGGCTTAGATTTCAACCTATGGTATATACTTACTTACTTACTACAATGATTATCACACAGGGCACACCATAGCCTAACAAAATAGGTACATTGGGGTTCCCTGTGCAGTAATATGATCATATAGAGTTCAAATGATGGAAGGAGAAGAGTATGAACTAGCTGTCTACAGTAACCTAGCTTCATCTGGTAAATTACAGGCCTAATTGCTGTCATTACAGCTCTAGCATATATAGGATGATTTTCAAACTACACCACAGTCTAGTGCACCCAGCCTTTCTCATTCTATAACTCAAAAAGATTTTGAGTAAAGCTAATGCTTAAGAATTCTCACACATCAAGTTAGACTCGGACAACAGCTGAGCTGCCTCACTACATTCATTAGTACAAGAAATCTTAACAATTCTTCTAAACAGAACTAATTTCTTCAGAAAGGAACGTACACTTATACAGGGAAACGATGTACCTCTACCAGTATCTTAAAGAAAAGGTCGTACAATACCTAGGCCTGTACAACATTTCCTCAATCAGCCAGTACAGCTTCAAACAGACAGAAGAAATGTAATATGAAGCACAAAAAATACGATAGGGGACATACCAACATGTACAGCAGTATTAGAGTCTCAGACCATTACATTGACTGTACAATAACACATTATTGCGTCGGTTCAAGGGTTAGGTTTACTGCATCTGAGCTATTGTGTACGTCTGTGTCAAAGGACTGGAACAAGTTGATGTATATACGACAATTAGCCAGATATCCCAGGAATATCAATTATGCCATAGAGTTTTGTCAGTTATCAAAGCAGTATACTTAGAAATTGGTAGTAAGTGCAACAGCTGCACAGTGTGCCAATTATATGCTTGGTATCACAATCATTTCAATACGTCTTTTCACAAAAGTATACAGCCCAGATCAGAGTCATACATGACTGCAGATGTGAATGTGCATCACCATATGATCAAATCGGTTGTGCTAGGGTACAGCTCAATTGCTGCTACAGCAAAGTGGAAGTTAGTGCATGGGCTAATCAGTGATCTTTGAACTCTTCAAGTTAGGACCTAAGAATATCACTGCAAATGGTAATGACCTTTCTGTTTAATTTGTCCAACACACATTACAGTTCAGGAACACATGATGTGGATCATGTGTTGTCCAATTGACTCACAGACGCTATAATTGACACCAGCTGGTAAGGAGTCAAGTTTCCCTAGCAATGACATCATAACATGCTCATACATCACAATCCCCTAGCTTTCCTTGCACTGAAATTACACCTCATGTGTAACACTATATGAGGGGAAGCATGACAGACTGGATAAATAAGGAAAACCATCGACTGTTACACTCGCACATGCACTCACTCACAAGCTCATTACAGAGCTATCTGGAAAGCTTGTGTAGGGGGAACAGCCTGTGTCAACTTCCTTTCAAAGCTGTACTATACACTCCAACCAATAGAACCTAGGTCTCAACGGCCAGACTACACATTCCTTGGATGCACTTTTACTCCCAAACTCCTCTAGCTCTCACAGAGCACTACATCTGTATACTAAAGGCTTGACAATGGAATATCAAGGTGTGCATACATTTCAGCATACAATCTTAATTTGGGACAACTTCTCATGTAGCTGCAACTGCCATTCACATGTGCTATTAAACATAATTGACCTGATGTTTACAATTGGAAGTAAAGCTGAGGCTCTATCACAACCAACACCTGGCGGTTTATAAGTGTAGCATGACAAATGGTCTGTGGATTCCATTAAGACTGGTATGCAATAAATACATACGCCAGTGTATAAATTGATAGATGTGAAGTGTACAGAAGAGTAGGCAATTAATACTCACATTACTATACACTACAATGAATCTTATATGATATGTATATCTGTGAGCATGGTAGAATCAGATATAGATAGGTATGGGAGAAAGGCTTTCTATAGATGACCATTGAGTTTGTCAATGAGTAATAATGAATGGAGTATATATTCATCATTCTACTGTATAGTGTGACTCACACACAATGCATCTCAGGGTTTGGTTAAGTTTTGACTACCCAACTGATTCAGTGGCTGTTGAAAGGACTCTGGACTGGCTAGCTTTGGGCTGTGTTTGTTACCACTACCACTGTGTGTAGAGTATAAGCAATCCTTGTTTGGCTACCCTCACATACAAGCTGCCTCAGACATCTGAACACCCACCACTCTCTCAACCTGCATACACTGGCTTCACACAAACACACACTTGTACATAAAAGTGGAAGTCTCCTTGATTCACTGAGGCCAGGAGTTGGGGTGTGATCTAACGGAGCAGGCTTCTTTAGATAGCTTGTAAACTTTTGGTGCTCTTGAGAGAAGCACTACTTATCCAACCACCAGCTAGCCACAACCATGTGTGTACCTAGAGACCAATTACTTGCAAGTATACAACAAAGTGTGGAGAAACCACAACTCAAGTCGTAAGAAAGCTAAACAACAGAGGAACCCTGTTCTAAATAAAGGATAGTGAATTTGTATTCAATTACACTCACACAAGGATGAACTAATTTCAATATCACTGCTATGCATATATAACATGTTGTATGCTCATACGTACAGCAAGTAGTGATGCATTTTATGTATTAGTCCTCACCAATGATGGCATACAGTCCTACTACTTAGAGCTCATTCAGTGGGAATGTGTCTACCATAGCAACAAATTTGAAAAGACAAACACATACGAGTACCTGCCTTTATAAGGAATCTGTGTGTCGGCCAACTTGAAATGGGCTACATATGTATACATGCGCCATTAACTTGGCAATAGATAGAGCTATCAATAATATTGTCCCAAGGCAGTGGCCACAAGGAAACAAGAGACAGTAAGGTGGTAGGAGAAGGGGAGGCTCAGAGAATGAGCCATAAAGTACATACGTACTACTTTAGAGTACCTACTGCATAACATATCAATGATAAGTACATCATATACTTACAAGCCAAGAGAGAGGGTCTATAGCTCAATTTCTAGGCCAAGAAGATGATGGATTATGTGTACCTGAACATCTCATATCAGTTCAAGATTGAATAGCTGCATGCTGATTGACTTGTGTATATGTGACTTGATTGAGCTATGTGAACAAGTTTCAGGAATCCTAGAAGATTAACTTGAATGTATGCTATATATGGCACTGGTAAAAAGTAGACTGTTAAATTACACATAATTCTGCTAGAGTACAATGTTTGATACAGTTTACATTATACACAGTATCACGCACACACACAAGCAGAGAGAGAGAGAGAGAGAGAGAGAGAGAGAGAGAGAGAGAGAGAGAGAGAGAGAGAGAGAACAGAGAACAAAGAGAGTAGCAGTTCATCAATTAAGTAGTAACAGATGATACAAAACACACAATTGAGAGGAAATGATACCATTACACAGTGAGTTAACCTGAAGGAGTTTTGTCACAAAGCTCTCTTCCCACCAAGTGTACTGTAGTGCTTATCAGTAAAGGGTGACATGGGACCTACTAAGGGCTCCTGAATAGTATTATATATCACCATAATGCCATGGAAATGCACAATGTGGTATGGAATTGCTAATTGGGCAGCCGTATTAGTGTGTCTCCTGAAGACTTTCGAAGGAATGCTGAAAACTCTGTAGCAAAGCATGCAGCAATCAATCTAGCAAGGAATGGTAAATAGGCATTTTAGTAGTTGGATTCCATTAGAAGTGGCCTCACCCTTAGTTGGGCAATATTGAAGCACATGATCTCATGCCGATGGAGGGTGTACATATACATGTTAGCATCTATAATTGAGAATACTGTAACACTGAATCAGGCAATACAGCATGGGAGCTACAATATACATGATACCCAATAGTGAAGGGTTTGTACGATACACGAAGAGTGAAGTGGCATGGGGAGTAACAGTGTGAATAGAAAGTAATACACCACTAGGATCACAGTCACATACTAGTGAGAGGATACTAATAACAGTGTACAATGAGATGAGAGTGCACGTGTTATGTGTTAATTCACATACACATACACACACAGACAGACACACCCATGACTAAATGTTTGAACACAGAGCAGTCACACACACACACACACACACACACACACACACACACACACACACACACACACATACACACATCTTTTGTACATACAATACTACCCACAGATCAAGATGGGGGAGAGATTGAAACACAAAACAGTTTGAAAAGAGAAGGATCCTGTTATGATGGCATTTGCTCCAAAACTACAAACATTTGGTGTATAGCTTCAGATGAGAACAATGGGCCACAGGTAGGATACAGGCAAGTGGTGCTGATTTGAATCGTGGACATCAATTGTTCTGTTTTGTTTGAGTAAACCTAATTCTGGCACATCCCACTGACTGGCTATACCAGCTGACAGCTGGCTAGCTACAATACAGCCCTGCCATATACGCACCACCACTCTCTTTCAAAGCAAGACAAGAATTCAGGGAGTGAAAAAAATTTTTTGGAAACAAATTCAGACAAAAAAAGAACCAAAAACATGGCAATAAAAAGACTTGAATTTTGACATAAATAGTAAGAATGATTACAAACAGTCTCATTCAAAATACAAATATGGATTTACAGCAGACAACACAGGTATATATATATACAGCTATAGAATGGACCAAAGCAGTATGTGCCAACATTTTGACTCCATTGGAGGCTATAATGTACACATGTAGATTGATAATACTCTGTTAGTTTAAACAAAAACACAAAAATAATTATGAATGAAAGCAGCTCCATGGCAATTTGAAAATATGATCTAAACAAGAACACTGATCGACAAACACACAAACACACACACACACACATGCACAAGGCAGCAGTTACAAAATGGTGAGACATTTGAGGCCTGATATATCACCGCACCAGAAGGCTCAGTGATAATCATTACAAACACGATGTATACACGTACATAGAAACCCAATGAACTTAGTTTTGCACATACCTAATCTGTAGTGACAGATTCATCATGTCCTTTCAAGGCAGCAATAAATCTGATTTAGACTCCAGAGGAGGTCTGTGGGTTAAATATAAATAGTTCATCATGAGAATCCTGCATGTATGTATGCGTGATGACGTGATGTGATGTTTGTGTGTGTGTGTGTGTGTGTGTGTGTGTGTGTGAATGAGTGAGTGTGTGTGAATGAGTGAGTGTGTGTGTGTGTGTATGTGTGTGTGTATGTGTGTGTTTGTGTGTGTGTATAAGTGACTTGTTGATGTGAATCCAAGAACCATTGTGACATCATATCATACCATGAGTACATGCATTACACCATACTATTAGTAGCTGTAATTGACTCAAGAGTGTATGTGACACGTATGAATTTAGTGTCTACACCAAAGGGTGTACATACTGTGTACATGTGGCATGGTGATGTGTGTGGGGGGATGGTTGCACCTAATTGAAATGCTTTATGAATTTCTCTAGAGTGCTAGACACGGGGAGTAGTGTGAATGCAATCAGTCAGTGATGCCTGCTCATGAATTGTTTCAAGTATCCTTAAACCAAACACTCTATCTTGAACCAATCTCAAGAGCATCTGAACACACAGTTTGACCACAACTCACAAACACACACACAAACCCACGCACACACTCACACAACTGAATTATACACGTATCCATGGAAACAGACAAGTGGGTTCTGAATTCATGCAAAATGTGTAGGCATTATCATGTCATGCATATTCAAATCAGCTTGGCAGTGAAAAAGTTCAACCGTTTGTATTTGGGCACTCAAATGTTCACTTCTCCCCTTTGAAAGTATGGCTGTACATTGCTGTTTACAAGGGAGGGTTTCAGACCCACAAATTCTTTACACAGACAGACTCGACCTAACAAGTCTTGCTATGCATGTACCAATTGGTTGAGGGCAAGCACAAGGACATTCTCTCTCTCTTCTCTCTCTCTCTCTCTCTCTCTCTCTCTCTCTCTCTCTCTCTCTCTCTCTCTCTGAGCACTTACCTATTTGCAAATGGACTTCAATTCTATGTAGTACTTGCTATAACCGAGACTCCTCGGAGTCACCATAGTCTGTTGCTGTTAAACTGCATATCTCTGGCTCTGCGTCTATTGTATGAAAGCCTAATGCTTCATTGAGTTCTGTGGATGCGTAGGTTGATGCATCTCCATAGTCTGATAATGAATGGATGTAAGAGTCAAATCTGTGTGTTCCATCGGGAGTGCCTCTAGGGTAGGCATCTGGGAATACAAACGGCTGAGGGTAGTGCCGACTAGCCGAAGGAACTGGTCCATGTCTAATTGGAGGGGTACTGCTGACGTGGGGCATGGTGATGGGTGCGTGGTGAGGGACCCTGGGGTGTGCCAGGTGAGGGTGTGGAGGTGTGGGGGTGTGATGAGACGACAAGATGCTCTCGTGTTGATGTCCATTGTGAGTGGGAGTGAGGTCATCGTTGTGTGGAGAGCTGTATCTGTTTGTCTCTGCGTTGTGAGCGGCTAGGAAGTCCGCCCTGAGAGGGGCCACTGGCCCGTGGTGGCCGGGGTGGTTAGGAGACATGTTGTGTGGGGCGTGCGGATGTGGCACAAGATGTGGAGGGGGGTGATGGTAGGAGGGGTATCTCATCTCAATGCTCAGCTCAGGATGTTCGCCTCTCGTTCGACCAAAATGAGCTATGTTCGAAGCATCATCGGACATGGTGCTGTCGTCGTCTTCTCCGTCTGAGTTGTATGTATTGATGTCCTGAGAGTCGTTAGTTTGTTGGGAGTAGCCCATGAGAACTGGGTCATCATCGCTGGGTTCATGGATGTAGCGCTGATGTAGCCCTGATATAGCGTGGTTGCCTGTTATCCCATTCACACCACGAGGGCTCATATCGAGGTCTACGATGGCCTCTTGTGGTGAGTTGCCGATGGTTCCATTGGGAACGTGATTTGGAGGCATGGGAGGAGATTCGTCACTGCTCCCCAAGTTTGTAGTCGTCTCTTTTCGTAGGACAAGATCTCCAGTGACAGGTTGATCGTGATCGTAGAGATGCTCAGTAGCTCGTTCAAAGAACTGCACGGATCGATCTCTCGTAGTGACACCATTCCCTTGGGACGCACTCTTGAGAATGGACTTCTTGCTGGAGTCTGTTCTAGTGTGATTGGTGTTGTTGAGATTTGAGTTTGGGTGATCAACGTCGTACTTACCCTTATTGCGTTTATTCTTGAAGCAGAGACAAATCGTAATGCAAAACACGATGATAATCAAAATGACGAAAACAACCACAGCTCCAGAGATTCCACCAACCACAGTAATGCTCAGAGAATTTGCTATAGAAATAGCAATAGTTACATTAACAGTGTTTCTTAGCTCAAAGAACTCTTGATTGTATGCACTGATTACCAAATGGTATGTTGACTCTTCATTTGGCAACTGTTGTGTGACTCTAATATCTCCACTCATTTCATCAACACTGAAATACGCTGAAAAGTTCTCTAATCGATAAAGAATTTGATCATTCGGAGGTGAATCAAGATCGATGGCCATTACAGTTTTGACTACTTCACCTATATTCACATTGGAAGAAATGTCCACCAGAATGGAAGGATTAGCAAAGGTGGGAATGTTATCATTTTCATCAGTCACTGATATTCGGACTTCAGCCAGCGTGGTAGAATATAGTGGTGGAGTACCATTGTCAGACACATTGATGTAAATTACAAATGATTCCGTTGCTTCCCGATCTAGTGGACTGTTAGTTCTGATTTCTCCTGTGCTTGAGTTGATTGAAAATAGTGTATTTGAGTCTGACTGTAAAAAATATGATACTTTTCCATTTGAAGCATCATCTAGATCAGTGGCTTCCACAAAACCAACAACAGCATTCGGAACATTCTCAGTAACATTGAACATATAAACTGTCGGTGGGAATTTAGGTCGGTTATCATTGACGTCAGAAATATTGACAACAAAGTTCACATTGCTGCTCATTTGTGGTGTCCCTCCATCTCTCAATGTTAAAGTAACTGTCAAAATGGCTCCAACTTTTTCTCGGTCAATTGCAGGAGCATACAAAATACAATGAGAATTTCTTTGATTAATTGAAGCTCTCATAAAATCAGGAGTAATATCATTACCACTACTACCAACAACACTTAGCAATTCATAGGCTACCACTTCTCCATTTACATCATCATCATCATCCATTGCTTCTTCACATAGATTTAAGAAAATATCTGGACCATGTTCACTTTCTTCACGTGAGTAGCTAGATCGAGGCATGTATGGAGCATTGTCATTCTTGTCAGTGATGGTGTATGAATAGGAGTAATTGGAAGTAAAAGTTGGGTTTCCTCCTTGAACAACTTGAATAACTAAATCAACACTTGCATTCCTTTCTCGGTCTACTGGTGTGCTTTGGAAAATTTCAAAGTTGAAAAAAGAGTTTCCAAATATGTTTGTAGTTACATTGAAAAATTCAGCTCCAGATAGAATTACTACATAGTTGTTTTGGTTTACAGAAGTTGCTTCAATATCATCAAACTGAATCACAACCGATTCTTCACATATTTCATTCTCCATCAGTTCTTCTCCTCCTGGGATCGCAACTGAGACAGGCTTGTTTTCATTGACATCTTCAACGGTTATTGTAACAGATACGCTTTCAGTCAAGCCACCAGTATCTGCAGCACTGACAGTTATGATATACTCTGATGTTAATTCTGCATTCAATGGCATTGTCAGACTTAACTCTCCACTAGTACTGTTAATTTCAAATGGTACATCCTGATTTGGACCTAAAACCAGAGTATACTCAATATTCATAGAGCCTTCTTCGTCTATGTCATTTGCTTCGAACTGATATATCACCCCGGTCTGTGAAACGTTATTTTCAGGCCAAGTAATATTAATCTCTGATGAATCAAACATTGGGGGGTTGTCATTGATGTCATTTAGTATGAATGTAACCATTGTACTTGAAGTTAATGACGGAGTGCCATTGTCTCTTGCGATCAAAACCAGTGAATATGAGCTTGGTGGTGCATCTCTGTCTAGATCCACAATATTCGTTACGCAGGGGTTTGAAGGATTGGGTACTTCAAATATCTCATCACCTGACCCGGTTTCAATGCTATAAGTCACAGTACCATTCTGTCCACTGTCTGGATCAAAAGCTGCTAAAATTGCTTGAGGTCCTCCTGGACAACTAAGCTGCTGACCCGTTGGTGTTTCATCAATAGATATGGTGAAATTGTCTCGGCTGAATCTAGGTGGGTTGTCATTTACATCCAAAATTTCCATAGCAAATGATAACACATTAGTTGCTCTATTATCATTGTTGGTTACTTGAATTCCAAATGAAACACAGTTATTTTCTGTTGTTTCTCTGTCAAACTCCACTGCAGTTGATATCTCACCTGTATCTGCATTGACATTAAACTGGCTGCCAGAACTAGTAAATGAGTAAAGGAGATTTGTGGCACTTTGTAGATCAAAGTCAACATTGCTGCTTACAATCCCAATGGGTGTCCCTTGTTCTGAATTTTCCACTACAGACAAACAACATCTGCCAGGACAGCCACAACCAGTTGTTGGACACTGCTGCTGAGCCTTTAGCATGACATTTGTGCAGAATAATACTAGAATCACAAATTTGCTCGCCATGACGTCTTCACACTGAGCTCGAGTTGTTTCAGTGTAGACAAACTTCTAAAGGTGAGAATAAGTGGTATAGACATTTACAAGCAAATTACGTAGAAAACTACACTCTAGCTACAATCATAAACAAAGCACATAGACTTTTAATATTACTGGATTTTTTAGCATTCAGAAAAAGATACAAACCTTGATACAAACAATCTATTCTACTTACTAATTCTACCCAAATCCATCACAATTTGTGCTTTGAAACATAACTGTGAATTTGGACTGGGCAAATCATGAGTATTTACGAGGGTATGTTTATACATCAATTTCAGGACTTACTGTGTGATGCCCGCTTAGAGATCTTTATCAGATCTTGTCTGTCGGCTATCACTGTTGTTACTTGTTTCTACTGTACAGCTGTAGTGGCTTAGATAGGACTGTGACAATCTACGTATAAACTTGTCTATGTGATCACTCGCTGAACAGAAAGCTAAGGTAGCAGCCAATTCACTCAACGCTAATTCATTGATTGTCCAAATGGAATTCAAACCTTGCCCCCCGTTGTGGTAAGTGGGTGGGGCTACCAAATTCCATTCGACCAAACCAAAATTCATTAGTCTGTAACCACAGACACAAGACCAAACAAACTGATACTGGTCTGCATGACATTGAGAGCGAGCAAGCATCACCGTGAATCAAAGTGGGATATTGCAACTGCAAACCAAGCTCCATGGCCGTCTATAACCAACAAAAGTATGAATCATCCTCACATGGAAAACAAATGAGGTAAAATTTATAGATAATGAGTGGTAATTTGCTAGCTTGCATCTACACACAACTGATCATGGTAAGCAGTATGTGACATGCACAAGTGAGTGTATGATCACTTTTTTTATTGATTGCAGCTTCAGTCATTGGTCACGGCATGATTTTGGAACAGTATATGCCACACGCACTGATCACTGGAGCAAACTGAGGTGCAAGGTGTGTGCATGCATTGTGTATGGAGTGTGACAATAACAGTTACTAGTGCATACTGTATGTTGCCAGCAGAAGATATATATCCCCACGGTCAAGTGTGAATATGCTATTAATGATATCATTAATTATTGTTGTAGTCATACAAGCTGAACCAACTACCCACAGGACAATTCGTAGGATTTTGCCACCCACAAGGTGAAACTGAACTAGCTGACAGTGACAGTATTGTAAGAGCTACTCCAATAATATCAAATTACAGGGTCCTGGGGACATCAGTATGCTAAGAAGAGACTGGGTTTACCCAATGCAACAGTGACACAGCATGGAACACTTGCTCCAGTGGGTAATCCAGAGTTCAACAAATATTTAGTGGAGAGATTACACAATCCCCATTTGGTGAAACCAAGACCCCCTAAGGACTCACGAGGATATGACCACAAGGTTCGTGCACCATCAGCATCCAGTCAGAGAGCAAAGCGAGGCTACAAGTACTGGACTGATGACAAGCAAGTTGAAAGAGCTCCAAGTATGTAGGTCGATGAATTGATAGGGACTGGGTCATTTATAGATATGTAACCATATGTTGTTTGCAGGTTCAAAGGGATGTCTTGGCTCCAAAGGAACTCACCTTGGACTGGGTGTACCACGTCTCTAATGCCTGACAGACAATATTATTGACAATTCCGTTGTCTTTAGATCTTATTGTTTTGTTGATTTTGGTGCCATAAGTTGTAACAACTTGACAAGTCATGCACAATAATATCATGCTGGAGGAAATGCAATCCTACCAACATATTATAACACAAATAGAATTATTATTGTTGTTATTCATTGTAGATATTGTGAATCATGCAGTGCAGATTGTAATGGATCAATGTGACAACGTGCTTTAGTATTATAAATTTTACTTTATACAATACATGTAACTTGTACAGTTGTACAAAATTAATAAACATTATAGTTGCAGGATATTGACATAGTAGTGTTCTTGTTTGTAAAATTCTTAGAACATGGTTTCCTCATTACAAGAGGCATTATTGTTATAATACAAGCAATAATAATGAACATTAGTCTCATAATAGCATATATTATCTCAGACAGCTGTCTCTCTCGGCCAAGAGGACTGCATTGCATGTGAGCCATTAAGACGTTGTTGTTGTTGAGGGACCAGGTAGTTAAGAGGAACTTTGCTTGAATAAGAAACATTGTTTGTGAGCTGTGTATCCTGGAGCAATGCATGATTTAGCATTTGTTCATCAATTTGATCATATACATGTTCCTCCATTGCAGGATCATTTGAATGTCTTCTGTAGCAGACAATTCCAACTAAAACAACAGCTACAATAGCAATTAGAATGACCAGGAGGACAACACACCCAGATACACCACCGATGATCGCTATACTCAGCTGTTGAGATACAGACACAGTAATAGTGACATTGATGATGTTTCTCTGCTCAAAGAACTCTTGATTGTATGCACTGATTACCAAATGGTACGTTGCTTCTTCACTTGGTAACTGTTGTGTGACTCTAATTTCTCCACCCATTTCATCAACATTGAAATAGTTTGAAAAGTACTCTAAACGATACAGAATTTGATCATTCGGAGGTGAATCAAAATCGATGGCCATTACAGTTTCAACTACACCACCTACATTCTTATCGGAGGAAATGTCTACCAGAATGGAAGGATTAGCAAAGGTGGGAATGTTATCATTTTCATCAGTCACTGATATTCGGACTTCAGCCAGCGTGGTAGAATATAGTGGTGGAGTACCATTGTCAGACACATTGATGTAAATTACAAATGATTCCGTTGCTTCCCGATCTAGTGGACTGTTAGTTCTGATTTCTCCTGTGCTTGAGTTGATTGAAAATAGTGTATTTGAGTCTGACTGTAAAAAATATGATACTTTTCCATTTGAAGCATCATCTAGATCAGTGGCTTCCACAAAACCAACAACAGCATTCGGAACATTCTCAGTAACATTGAACATATAAACTGTCGGTGGGAATTTAGGTCGGTTATCATTGACGTCAGAAATATTGACAACAAAGTTCACATTGCTGCTCATTTGTGGTGTCCCTCCATCTCTCAATGTTAAAGTAACTGTCAAAATGGCTCCAACTTTTTCTCGGTCAATTGCAGGAGCATACAAAATACAATGAGAATTTCTTTGATTAATTGAAGCTCTCATAAAATCAGGAGTAATATCATTACCACTACTACCAACAACACTTAGCAATTCATAGGCTACCACTTCTCCATTTACATCATCATCATCATCCATTGCTTCTTCACATAGATTTAAGAAAATATCTGGACCATGTTCACTTTCTTCACGTGAGTAGCTAGATCGAGGCATGTATGGAGCATTGTCATTCTTGTCAGTGATGGTGTATGAATAGGAGTAATTGGAAGTAAAAGTTGGGTTTCCTCCTTGAACAACTTGAATAACTAAATCAACACTTGCATTCCTTTCTCGGTCTACTGGTGTGCTTTGGAAAATTTCAAAACTGAATGAGTCTCCAAATATGTTTGTAGTTACATTGAAAAATTCAGCTCCAGATAGAATTACTACATAGTTATTTTGGTTTACAGAAGTTGCTTCAATATCATCAAACTGAATCACAACTGATTCTTCAGATAATTCATTCTCCATCAGTTCTCCTCCTCCTGGGATCACAACTGTGACAGACTTGTTTTCATTGACATCTTCTACCGTTATTGTAACAGCTATACTTCCAGTTAAGCCACCAGTGTCTGACACATTGACAATTAGGGTATACTCTGATGTTAGCTCTGCATTCAATGGCATTGTCAGTTTTAATTCTCCACTAGTACTGTTAATTTCAAATGGTGTAATCTGATTTTGATCATAAGACAGTGAATACTCGATATTCATAGAGCCTTCTTCATCTATGTCATTTGCTTCGAACTGATATATCACCCCGGTTTGTGAAATGTTATTTTCAGGCCAAGTAATATTAATCACTGATGAATCAAACATTGGGGGGTTGTCATTGATGTCATTTAGTATGAATGTAACCATTGTACTTGAAGTTAATGACGGAGTGCCATTGTCTCTTGCGATCAAAACCAGTGAATATGAGCTTGGTGGTGTATCTCTGTCTAGATCCACAATGTTCCTTACACAGGGGTTTGAAGGATTTGGTACTTCAAATACCTCATCTCCTGATCCAGTTTCAATGCTATAAGTCACAGTCCCATTCTGTCCACTGTCTGGATCAATAGCTGCTAAAATTGCTTGAGGTCCTCCTGGACAACTAAGCTGCTGTCCCATTGGTGTCTCATCAATAGATATGGTGAAATTGTCTCGGCTGAATCTAGGTGGGTTGTCATTTACATCCAAAATTTCCATAGCAAATGACAACACATTAGTTGCTCCATTATCGTTGTTGATTACTTTAATTCCAAATGAAACACAGTTATTTTCTGTTGTTTCTCTGTCAAACTCCACTGCAGTTGATATCTCACCTGTATCTGAATTGACATTAAACTGGCTGCCAGAACTAGTAAATGAGTACAGGAGATTTGTGGCACTTTGTAGATCAAAGTCAACATTGTTGCTTACAATCCCAATGGGTGTCCCTTGTTCTGAATTTTCCACTACAGACAAACAACATCTGCCTGGACAGCCACAACCAGTTGTTGGACACTGCTGCACTTGAGCCTTTAGTAGTGGCATGACAGTGAGACAACTCAGACTCATAATCCACCAAACAACCAATGATTTGTGATCCATGGTAGTCAGTATCATACTTATAACACAGATCCAGCCAGTATTTTAGCTAGACAACTGAGGCAAAGTTCTAAGCTCGCTGCTCCAACATGCACCTGGACATGTTATCAATCTCTTGATAAGATCAAGTTATGATCGCTAGCTGCTAGGTTCCAGGTTCTGGGAACCCTGTTCATGTGGCTTCTTTCCCAGCATACCTAGGCACCTCCCCCACCCCACATTATATGGCCCTCCTGCACTAATAACAACATGACATTGTATAAAAAGAAAGTAATACTTAACTTAAGCCATAATGTATACATTATATGCATCTTTGCCATGTGTGAGAGAGAACACAAAGTTGCATGTCAGTTCTTAATCATGTCATGTCACTTTCTGATCGACGCTCAGGTGACTCTAGATATCTCTGGAACACAGTTGGAATCTCGTTGACCATGTCTCCAGCAAGCATGGAGCGCTGATGTTTGCTGAACGCTATTTCAGCACATTTCTTGATCAAGAAACAGCCACCATAAGAAGCTAACATTAGAGGAGGCATATTAAAGGTTGTCTTCAGCCTGCATGTACAAAGTGTAAAAAAAAATGCTTGGTGACCATTGATTGCAGCAATATCATGCAATAACCTAGCCATTCTTCACACTTCACTATCACAATGTGTATATGAGACATTCCTTTCAACATGTCCTGAATGAATATGTGCATATCCCCTCAATCAGACAATGTATTAGTTTGACTTACTGTTCTTCCTGTTGCCTTGCCCAGAATGAGAACAGTCCTATGGTTCCAGACAACAGGTCTCCTTGACCACCACATCTCCTTGGGCAACCCTTTTCAGAGCAGTCAATCACTGCACAGGAAGTTTACAAAATTTGTTTAACTCTTACTGTTGTGTACATACTGAGATTTACAACCTTTATTTCCATTGCTAATAATATCGATTTGGCCCTTTCTCAGAATTGTTAGATTGCCCATTTTTTCTGCAAGGGCCTTTGTTTGTTCTCTAACATCACCATCTACAGCAGGCTCTGAGCCAAACTGAAAATGGAGTACATAAACTACACAGAAGCCTGGCAACACAACAGTGTTGTGACTGTGCATACCATTTTTTGATAGAGCCTTAGAAACTCAATAGCATTTGGAGTCAGTATGGTTCTTGAATAGCCAGTCACAATTTCTGGCTCATTTGTTATCAAAAATAAGCCATCCTACATGAGCAACAATAGTAAGACACAAACATAAAGCATCCTGTATATTTAGACTATTATTACATGTGTGTATAGCTCACTGCATCTATGACAATGTCCTTCTCTTGTTCTTTGGCTGTGTTGATGAGTGCTTTGACAGTGCTCAATACCCGAGGGTCTCTACCTAGTCCTGGTCCGATCACAAGTACATGCAACCGAGGAAACCAGGATGTGATCCTTGAACACACTACAGTTTCTGATTCCTTCACAGACCTGCATGATAGGATTGTGTGCAGAACCTTGTACATACACGGCACATAATGTCAAAGTCATTGTCACTCACAGCAGTGGATGCACAATTAGCTCTGGACTGTAAGATTTGATGACAGTTGCAGCTTCTTCAGGACAGAAGACGTGACTGTAAATGGGTCTGGTAGTGACCATCACAGGCTTATTACAGCATATCAGTTCTTGCATATATAGGGGTCTGATTTGAGTCTCATCCTAGACCAAGGAGACAAGCTAAAACATGAATGAAACCAGTGTACATCTCCAACTACAACAAATGGTACACTTTCCTCAAGATAATGTGTCATGACTTGGTCCATCTTCAATGAAAACAAAACATTTAGTATACTAGACTGGAGTCTTAGGTCTTTTGAGTACACATTCACAATGAGGATTGATCCGGATATAGGGCTTTAGGGTGTCATAGTGGAAGGCTGGTGTGAGAAGACAATGATTTCTATTAAAACCACTTGTCAGCTCATATCATGATAACCCAGGCTCCCAATCAGGCTACCTGCGTGAGTCTGATCGACGAATACGTCAAGGACTCATGCCAGCATTTATAAAATAGAACGGTAAACAACTTAGACTTTCACAAAGCATACTTAATTGCTTACAGCCTTCATTGCAGATATAGCAGCAAAATATGGAGCACCAGTGTACCTACAAACATATTTCACATGCATACAAATTATGAAGTCCAAAAGACAAGAAATCATTAGAACCTACTCTATTGATCCCCCAATCACTCCTATCCTCCCTGACATGCCCTTATGGCGAGCAAAACTCAAAGGAGGAACAATAGACTTTAGAGCATTCTGCAACATCTTGGACAGCTAAATGGTAAGGGGTCGTTACAAGAACACAATTTAGTAACGTGACAGACTTTCCGATATTCAGTGCACATTTGAAACTTCAAATGATTTAAAACCTAACATTATTCTACTTTTGTTCTTGTTAGCTTTCTAGTAATCCGTTGTACAATGTTCCAAACTGGTCTTGACCTTATGACTAGCACTGCCAACACAAACAACAGCCACCAAACAGCTAATTGCAACACCAACTGATCATCACGCGATCTTTGTGTTGGAACTGGACGCTCATTCTCTTCGTCTTCTATGTCCACTTCAATGGCAACAAAATCTGGTGAAGGGAAACAAACAGGTGTACACTTACACATGGACATCTTGCCAAGTACAGTGGAATGACACTGTGTTACACAGGAATGTGCTACACATTCTTTGTGAAATTGCTTACCTGTCATATTTGCTATTTGGAAGCTTAGCTCCTCATAAGAGTCAGAGATGTCAAACTTATAGATGACCTTAGCTCTATGGTAAAACACCACCACAGGTAGGTAGGCAAGGATGTACTTGTGACTGGGAAAACAAGCAACAGGAGACATAAATTAGAACACGATTGACAATTGCAATATCAACACAGCATATCTAACAGGTGCTATGTAAACTGCATAAATTCTCACCAACATATCGAGAGCTAACAGTATCGAACAACACAAGCCATCAAGACTTACGGTTCATTCTCTCCCAGGTCTACTGCCAGGACAGGGAGCTCACTGAAGGTCCTGCCAATGGCATTAAACCTTCGAGCAAACTGGACACTAAACTCACACCAAGGAGCATAGAACATGACTACTGCACAGCAATTCTCACACAGCTTGCTCTCTAAAATGGCCTCCAATTCAAGAGGGGTCACCTTCACTGCTCTAGGGGGCTCAGGAACTGGACTGTCTTTGCCTAGAGTGGAGAAATCAAAACACTCCAGTGGTTTGTTGCATCCTTTACCTTTCTCGCAACTAGGACGCTGATATTCAACTATCTTTTCAGATTCTGTCGGAGTCTCTGTATCATTGAGTTTGGCTTCACTGACGGGTGAGGTAAGTGACTCTGGGTTGGAATGCCATACGTATGCAAAGTTTGTCTCTTCTCTTTCTGTGAAATCATTCTCTTCCTCACTAATTTCTTGATATAATATATTTAGTTCGTCTTCAGTGAGCTGAGATTCCTCATGTTCAGTTTGTGAGGAAAAGTGGCAGTTCAACAGTAGAAGTAGAGCTACTCTAATTAATGCCCACCTCTTCCAAGTTAGCTGCATTTTTTTACAAGGAGCTCCTGATTTGATTTATATTGCATAGGAAAAATCAGTTACTATGCATCAGTCTTTGCCAGGTAAAATAGACTATCTGCACTCTGCAGTATTACGCTTCAACACTTCAGCTGTCATCGCAATAATTATTTGACTTTTCGTGTGACAATAACGTAAATTGACTTGGATATTCATAGTTTACGGATTTCTCACGCGACAAACCACGTGTTGATTAATTTTCAAGGTAGCCAAGAAACATGGCAGGTCTTGATGAAGACAACTGGCTCTACGGGGAGCAAGGTACGTCTCTACTAAGCTTCGTTTCAAATAAATTAAACAAACGAATCTTTTTTTCAGCCTCTGTAGGTAAAGTATTCCCCAAAAAGGAACCGACTCCTATCATATCAGAGAACGGCGACGAGAGGTGAGAAATTACCTAAAAAGAGCGTAGAGCTTTTCTCATACTATGTTCCGTGTCCTTTTGTATGCTGCATGAGACACAAATAGCGATGGTAGTTGTTTCTAAATAATGCACACCACCCACCATTTGCAGGCCCACTACACCTACTTTAGATGATTTGGACACTCTAAGGTGAGTTGTAGCTGCTTGTATTGTACCTTTCACATTTCACCTTTAGAATGATGACATAAGAGGCCGAAAAAAGGGGTGATATATATATGTATGTGTATGTGTGTGTGTGTTGCGTCTCCAACTGTGTGTTTTCTGTTTGTTGTATATTTTTATGTTTCTCTGTGTCTGTGTGTTCTCCCTCATGATGATTATGAAGCGTTTCTTATGACCTTCAATGCATCATTTGCTACGGAGGAATGATTACTACTACAATAGGTCGAGTTTGACACGGGAGTTGTTTGTATGTGATAATGTGTTCCGTAGCGATAAAATCACCCCCCTGACTTAAACTCGCTTGTCTGACTGAAGTGTGAATAAATTTAAGATACCACACTATTGATGAGCTACGTGCACATCCAGTCTCATGTCTTCTCCCACAGTGCCCCATTGCAGCCACCCACTAACAAGATAGTCTCCAATGCCCCTGACCTTCAGCCAAAGGTAGCTACACCTTCAGAGGAGGAGAAGAAGATGGAAGAAGATGAACCATTGGACAAGGAGACAGAGGAGGAGGAAGAAGAGGAAGACAGTGATAGTGATGATGACGATGATGTTCAGATCACCATTGGAGAGATCACAGCCCAACCCATTCCACCGTATGGCCGCTCTCAAAGCTACACCAAGATGAGCATCCCACCTGGTATGTGCACTTGTGTGGGTGTGATGCCAGGGGTGACCTTTAGGTGGTGTTGATGTTTTTCCTCCCAGGGGTTAGTGGGCCGGGAGTTGTGAAGAAAGTCGACTTGAATGCAATCCCACAAATCGGAGGCCAACCTATCTTTGACTATGATACTGAAGCAACTGCTGATAAGCCATGGAGAAAGCCAGGTATACTCACTCTACTCTTCCTCTATGTAATTCAAATGTTCACTCCATGTATGTATGCATGTATGTCATCCACATAACCTACCTTGAGTAGGCGCTGACATAACAGACTACTTCAACTACGGCTTCACTGAAGAAACGTGGCGATTATATTGTGAGAAGCAGCGAAAGACTCGTGGAGAAGTCACCCAACTCAACAAAATAGCCGTAAGCCCCTACCCTTGGGATTTCAGCAACGGGATCCCTTCGTGGTACTCTAGCACTAGCAACCCTACACACACTTGCACTGACAGTGTAGCAGTACGTTTAGGATTGACTAGTTGTGTAGCACTACTACTAGGTGTGGTATTGTGTCATACCTATGCCATAATATGCATGATGCTAATGTTGTTGATATTCATGACTGAGTCACTGATAAAATCTGTAATGATAATTCGAGTGGTACGATCAGGTTGAACACACGGTGGTCTTTGTTGCCACTCAATACTTGCATGACTTGTACGTACACGTTATATAAAAGTTTTCACGACAATACTGAAATCAGGAAGCAAAGACGAAGATCACACTCTATAGAAACCCCCCTGCCCCTGTTATTAGTGTAGTATTATGTATGGACAGTTTAAAAAGAGTGTAGTTAGAATTTATGTATAATGTAAATATTATTGTAATAAATAATTATTGATGTACATTTTGAATTGATTACTCAAATATATGCATATTTTGTGAAATTTCTTTCAGTATTATGTAATGCTACAACACACTGTGTAGCCCTTATCTCCGTTTATCTCTTGAGCATCGTTAAAAAAATAATACCAGGTTGCTTTTGTACTGGTATGTAATTTTTCTCCTTTCTTTCGACAAGCTCAAGTAATAGCATGTAGATTGGAAAAGCTTAAAAGTTGAATACTGCAGCCTAAAATTTGCTTTGGTGAAAGCATTTCTCATCAAGAGACTAGGTAGCTACTAGCTAGCCAACTGAATGAATTTCTCAAGATCTGTACCCTACTCCAATGTGCCAAGACCAACAGTATTATCATATGGTGTATGACCCCTGGCTGCTGATAGCTCTTTCTCAAAATGGTCTTGTGTCCTCAATTCATGTCTAAAGCCATGACAGCTGACCTTGCTCATCTTGACAGCTTGTGCTGAGATAATAGATAAAAAGCTGAACAAGAAATATTGAAGAGATGGAGACAGAGGGCTACACAGTGTAATATGTATAATAATGTCTCCAACTCTATTTTGATATCATTGTAATCTTGCAATTAACTTGTGTATAGTCAAAGCTGTCAATTTGGTGTCAGTTCTTGTAGGAGTGCAGATACATGCATTTTTGTTCTTGCACATGTGTACATGCTGTGATCAGGTTCGAACTGGCCCTCTGCTAACACCAACTGAGACCAGAGCGGTTCCCCCCATGGCTGCGCCTCCACCTCCTTTTCCGGCCACACCCACCTTTGTGAGCAGCATCCCTCCTCCTGTTATTCCTAACCCACCAGGTTTGGGTGTGTGTGTGTGTTTGTACGAGGTCTGACACCCACGGGTTAATTGCAAAACCTAGGTGATTACATGGTATTTCTGGGTTTTGTAGTTGCATCTATCTGCTAGTTGCTAAGATTTGCTGTGAGTCTAAGCAACTTACCCAACAAAGTAATCAGGAAAAAGATGAAACTCAGCTCTCTTCAAGCAGTAGCATCCTGATTCAGACCAGTCACATGATCTGTTGATTTAGAATTAGAAACAGTCTGAGCTGCCATTAACACACAGGTGTCAGACCTCTGGTGTTTGTGTGTTGGTTTTATTCATGTACGTGGTGATCTCTCTCTCTCTCTCTCTCCCCCTCTCCCTCCTTGCAGTGATACCGTCATCATCAGTGTCTAGTGGAGGTCCTGGTGGTGGTGAAGGAGGTCGTGGTCCGACAGATGGTGGAGAAACACCTGAACGTGATGGTCAGTTGAGAGTTATTACTGAAATTGTAACGATGTCACAATCTGTTGCATTATCTTGTAGGGAGCTCCAAGCCTGATGGCTCTGATGGTAGAGCCACTCCTGGGAGAACAACACCGGGAGTAGACACTTTGTAGGTTCACTGTCTGTTGTGGTTAGGGGCACTGAAGTACTGTATTGTTTGTTCCTATAGTGAGACCCCTCCAGTGTCACTTCCAGGGAAACCCCCTCTTCTACCTCGTAAGTGCACTCATTGGCCCTCTATAAATCAATGTGTGTAGATGATGGACTACATGTACTCTTGACCCTGTCCCTCTAGCCCCCTCGGTCCCCTCTCTCCCCCCATCCTCCATCCCCCCTCCTCAGTTTGGTCTCCCTCCTCCGGCCTTCCCTGGTGCTCCTGACAATCTAGCTGCAATGGCCGCGATGCTTGCCATGAGGCCGCCCGAGGCACCTGCTCAAAATGTCTTACCTCCTCCTGTTCTTCCCCCAGGAATGCTCCCCTTTCCTCACCCCGGCTTCCCTGGGGGGATTCACGGACCAGAGGGGTTGCCCCCTCCCCCCTTTCCGGGCCTACCTCCTCCGTTTCCTGTTGGAATGGGTGATCATGGTCCCATCCCTATAGACGAGAGGGGCATGCCATTGCATGTGCCTCCAGATATGCTACCACCAGGTATGTAACTATGAATGTCAGTTTCCCACCACCAGTTCCAGTTGTGATAATTCACCCTTTGATTGCTTTGTGCATAGATAGTATAGACTACTATGCTTTGTGATAAACGTTATGTGTCTTCATTATAGGAATGATTCCGGGCCAGTTTCAGTGGGACCCTTCTATGGGGCCTCCTCCCCCAATGGAAATGATGGAAGGGTTTCCCTCTCGAGGTGACCTCAGGGGCAGTCGGTCACGCTCTCGCAGTACCTCGTATTCTCGTTCACGATCAAGGTCACGAAGCTCCTCATATGAGGACAGAAGAAGCAAGAGAAGAGAGAGAAGGCACAGGAGACACTCTAGGTTAGAGAGACACTCCTTTGACACTCTTTATTCCACCACTAGTCACTTTTAGGTGAATTGGGTGGCTGGTGTTGAGCCTAGCACATTCCGACATTTGCCAGAATGAGTGATGTGTCTTTAGTTGTTGACACCCTCTAGCTTTTTTGCTTGTCCATAGTAAAGGCTCAGTAATGTCTGTTAACAAGGGTATGAAATTGTCGTTCACTTATACACTTGAATCTGCTCCACATGCTAGAGTATGTGTTCACTTCCAGCTAGCTAATGTCTCTCTCCTTGTTCCATGTAGGTCCAGGTCTCGTTCGAGAGATAGAGACAGGGATCGCGATCGCCATCGGAGCAGTCGTCATCATCGTAGTGATCACCACCGCAGTGAGCGCCACGACAGAGAGAGGGACAGGGACAGAGAAAGGGATCGGGACAGAGAGAGAGACAGAGACAGAGACCGAGACAGAGACAGGGACAGAGATAGAGACAGGGATAGAGACAGAGAAAAAGACAGAGATAGGGTGGGTGCATTGACATTAAAGTCCATCTGGTTCGAGAATGCTGGTAGAAAAACTTTCAAAAATATGCAACCGATTTCAAAATTTTAAGCACCATTGGAAAGCACTTGTTCTCCCTGTTCTTTCGATTGCTTTTCCAGCTTCCTATACCTTAGTAACCTTACCAGTCAAAAGTTGCTATTTTGTCCCATATGAAAAGCATTGCATGCATGAATCGCATTATCTCACTTCCAGCGGCATTCTCAAACCAGATGGACTTTAGTCATGTGTAGAATCTGAAAACATGGTTCCATTGATCAGTCCAGTATGCCCACCTCTGACTCTAACTCTGGGAAAGGTGTGGGTAGACCATATTAGGTTTCATAGTGATCTACTCTTCAGTAAAATTTTGTTGGCCATGAGTGATTGGTGATTGTTCTTCACATACAGAGAAGGAAAGAACACAGAGAAGAGAGATCTAGACACGAGAGGTAACTTTAGGTGATTGCTATTGTAATTTTGAATTAGAGCTCAGTATTCTATGATTGTACATGCCTGAGTGGGTAGCCATTGTGATGTCAGTTGTACTTGTGATTTTTTTGTTACCCTAATGTAGGAGTAGTCGAAGGCATCGCAGTGCCAGCAGGGACAAGGATGATGATAGAAGTAGTCGTAAAGAGAAACAGAAATCAGAAGCTGATCGAAGGGATTCACGATCTAAATCAAGAACTCCAACATGAAGTCTACACAAAGTATACTGTATTACATGCACAGAGTAATAAGTCAATTCGAAAGTTGTAAAAGTATTATTCTTTATTATTCCACATTACACCTATTGTATTATTGTTTGTTATTGTTTGTGTACAAAATGGACAGACTAATTATTCTTTTGTAACAACTCCCTCTGATTCTCAACTAATGCACTTGTTGATAGCATTTTGATCACTTTCAGTGATCATTTTCACTAAATGGTCATCAATGTGGGCATGCACAATTTATACACTGTAGTAAGAAAAAAGGTGATTGTGGAATAAAAATCACAAGACTACATGGTTCATTGAGATTGTCATGGCAATACTTAGTAAAAAAAATTTGGTAGTAAAAAACGGCAAGCACGTTAATCAGGCAAGTACTCTTCTAGTTTCAGTCGATGGACATGGTTATGTTCTTGTTCAAGATTAATAGTCTCCAACAGAACTGATCGTATGTACTGTGTTTGGTTAGTAGAAAAATGGTCAAAATCACTATCATTGTGTCTTCGTTTGAAAGTGGTGAAATTCAATCTTTGAGGAAGCTCCTCCTCGTTGAATGGTAACTTCAAAAACTCCAGCATTTTACCTACTTCTTTGGCTGCATTTTCTTTGAGGTCTTCATATCTTACAACATGTACAGGGTGGTCTCCTGACTCCAGTACCCAGTTGACTAGCCTTGACTTCCATGTGATCATGTATTTTAGAACAAAGCGTTCAAATTCTGGAATATCTGGAAGATAACAAGCATATGGATGTTAAAGTGACCATGAAATGTAACCACAGTATTCTATGATTTGTCAGGCTAAAAGACTTACCCCAGTACTTCTTAGGTACGACATTGGTGTGTGGTTCATTGTGAGAAACTTGTTTAAAGAACCTGTTGGTTACTCTTCTGTTCCACTCAGCCACTAAGGAATCAAAAGGGTTCCTCAGAATGAAGATGGCTGCACCAAAGGACACGCTATGAGAGATGCTTCCCAAGGGATCATTAGGTGACACTTTAGCATCTGGATCAACCCATTGAGGGCTGGAGGAGTGTGTCTTGACTACCAAGACACTACCACTCTTAATGTTCTCACCAATGAACCCTTTCACTCGCATTACTTTATCACAGTACAAAAAGCCAGTACAAATTCCAGTAGCTTGTTCAAGAAGACCTCGAACCCATGTGTTTCCTGAGCCTTCTGTGCTGATGAGAGCTATAGGATGCCTGCCATTTCCATCCATGAAGTTGCAGTCATTTTCCTTAGCAGTGGCAGACTGAAAGTAGTACAGATGGGGGAAATTTATTTTCTTTTTACGAATTTGATTGAGACAATCTTTCATGTACACTTTCTCAAAAGGTTGTAGAAATTCAGTGCAGTGTGATTCAACACAACCATTGGGTTTGGACAGAGGTGGCCCTAAAGTTACATTCACTTGAATCATAGTGAACTTGCCTGTACCTGTGCCTAAATGTACTGGTGGAGTGTCTGTTAGAATAAATCCAGTTGTATCTCTTTCAAGTCTTCTGGCTGAGTTATGGAAATATAAATGATTTCTAGATGAACTTCCTGTGGCCATTGGACTGGAATAGAAGAAACTAGTCTTTCCATACAGAACAGCGCTCCCAAAAAGTGATATCACTATAACAAATAACGCTATTTTCATTAGCTTGGCTCTCAGAATAATTCTCACAGTCCACAAAGCCAACATGATCATACTAAGATACAATTGTAATAGGATCTCATAAAACCACGTGCATGCATTGCAGGCCCCACCCTCTTGGGTTAGGGCGCCGGGCGCGGGTTTTGCGCATGCTTGCTCTTGATTCCCGCGTGCGTGTTAGCCTCGTTCCTTTTGGGCCTGGGGACGAGGCTATGGACTTGGCCAAAAATGAATGATAATTATTGATGCAGTAATGACAATGGTATTATAATATACAGCACCCTACTTACAATTCATGTAGGTAATTAGTGGTCATGGACTTGGCCAAAAATCAGTGGAGGAAATTTACACAGCACTCTACTTACAATCCATGTATGTAACCACTTATTCCAGGGCAATTGTCTCAGTAATAAATGAATGCATATTCGGTAAGGTTTATGGCGAGTGGTAGTTGTTTTTATAATCTTTGGTTTATTGGTAGATAATCCTCTAACTTCAGTATTTCACTTTTATTATGTTTTTTTACAAGATGTATAGTGTCTGAAATGGTATTTTTCATAAACTCTATTTGGAGTATTGAATAATGCTCAAAATCATTGTCAATATTGTGTCTCCGCTTGAACATGGTGAAATCGCCCTTTAATCTTTGAGGAAGCTCCTCTTCATTAAAAGGTATTTTCAAAAACTTGAGCATTTTACATACTTCTTTGGTCACATTTCTTTTGACGTCTTCATATCTTACAACATGTACAGGGTGGTCTCCTGATTCCAGCACCCAGTTGACTAACCTTGAGTTCCATTGGTTCATGTATTCCCTCATGAAAGCATCCCATTCTGGAATAGCTACATAAGCAACACAATGTTGTACAGTCATGTTTTGTGTTTTTGACTTTAAAAAAAATTATTACATTAGTATACCAATTGCTACCTTTTAGATAATTATAATATTACTGTAGTTAAGAGGAGAAATGACATGCATGCATCTGAGAGTCAAAGAGTTTTTGCTCAATGAATGGGTCAGTATAAAGACAGTGATAAATGATTGGAATGCAATTGCATATAGGCTCATTGAACATCACACAATCATAAGGTTTCAGGGTAACAGGATACCCAAATACATTCACCATATCAAGCAAACAGCTATACCAATAATTATTGTTGCAAAACAATTGTCAATGATATGCTTATCCTACATGCTTACTTACACCAGTATTCTCTTGGTACCACATTGGTGTGAGACTCATTGTGAGGCAGCTGTTTAGCAATAAGGAAGTTATTTGTCACCCTTCTGTTCCATTCTGCCATGAGAGCATCAAATGGGTTTCTGACAATGAAGATGGCTGAACCATAGAACGTTTCATAACGTTTAGGTTTCTTGTATTTGACTCCATACCACTGAGGTTCAGGAGTGTGTGTCTTGACAACTAAGACACTACCACTTTTTACAGTTTCTCCAATAAATCCTTTCATTCGCATGACATAATCACAGTACAAAAAGCCAGTACAAATTCCGGTAGCTTGTTCAAGAAGACCTCGAATCCATGTGTTTCCTGAGCCTTCTGTGCTGATGAGAGCTACAGGATGTCTGCCATTTCCATTCATGAAGTTGCAATCATTTTCTCTTACAGAGTTTTTGAGTTGGTCAAGTTGTAGTTTTGTTTCTTTCACTATAGTTTGCATACAACTCTTCATTGCTGTTTTTTCTGTTTGTTGAAGGAATTCAGTACAATGTGCCTCCTGACATCCTCTAGGTTTAGATATTGGCGGTCCTAAGGAATAAGTAATCACACTAGGACTTGTATTAGGAGTTCTTAATTGAGTACGTGGATTATCAATCTCTGAATAAGCTGCTACAGAGTGAGAATGTTCTAGTGTAGCTTTAAGTGCCAACTTTGGATTGATTGCTGCAGATACCTCACTTCTACTACTAGTAGGCCTATGTGGCAACATTGATAGCTGACTTATGTAGGCCCTTGGACTCACATCACTTGCAGCTGTAGGGTAATTTACTGCTGCCTCAGGACTCTGAGTCTGAGATTCACCAATAAAGTATGAATTGACATGAATCCTGTAAGACTCACTGAATGAATCTTTCAAATCCGTTCCAATCAAGAATATGACGAAGAAAAGAGTGAGTAGAGAGACAAATAAGGTGAGTTTTATGTAGAGAGTTGCAGAGAGATGACCTAATCTTCTACATAGAATGATCCACATTCTTTACGTGTCTGCCGCTTTGCTTTCTTTCTGGCTCGCACCTCACTGCGCAGCATGCAATGTGAGACCACGAAGTACGTTTGGTTGGTAATTATTTTTTGGCTTCCGATTAGATGTTATTATGATTAGTTTTTAACTAATTATCACGGTTTTCTCCAAGAAAGGGAAGGCTTAATTAGTGCTGATGAAAACTACACGATCTTTAGTTGATTCTTTGTGCCATCGCTTCAATCTCGAGATTGTAAGCGTGGTTCAATCAACCTCTGAGAACGATCTTTGCTGCAATGGCAAGGTCAAAGGTCACGATGTCTTGCAGAAAACTGCGCTTTAGAGCCATAATTCTAGGGGTAGGAGTGGACTAAACCGCTATTTTTCTTACGAGAAATTTCTACAACAAATTTCTCAGGGTAAGGTGGTAAATCGCTGAACTTGACTTTTTTGACCTCGTCCAACCTCCTCTGGGTGGAGTCTCTGTTTGGTGGACGTAGCTACGCTATGCGCTAGGTACATTTCATTTAGCTTTAGTATAGCTAAGCTGTTTATAGTTGTTGATTTTTTAGTGAGGTTTGATTCAACCATGGATATTCATGATTCAACGTAATACGATCGATGCTTTTACGCATGCGCACAAAGTCTAGTCTGATGTCGCGGTCCAGTCTAGATCTATTGTTATTGTGGGCGGGGCCGCTTAAATAGACGGTAAAGATCGTTTGCCCGAGTATATACAAGTTCTACATTTAGTCGATCCGAATTCCGAGTCTGAGTCTAGTCTGTAGGCTCTCTTGACTAGTGACACGAAAAATTGTCATGAGTTTCTCACCAGTTCCTGTGGCATCCAAATTCTCAGAAAGGCTGACAGTTTCTAAAATCAAGGAATTAGCTGCACTTATTCTAAAAAGTGAGCACCCTCAAACGTCTAGAGCTGTTCTTGGCCCTCTATTGGAACTTGTGAGTTAATAGTTGTGTTCTTATCACAGTACTCTACATAAATTTATGTACCCCAGGCTATGCATAAAGTTTTTATCTTGCCACCTTTCTTCAGCTTGTGGGAGGTCAATTCAGCCTAAGGGAGAACTTTCTAATCAAAGAACCTAATGTTGTCTTGATTCTACTGGAGCTGCTGCCCAGTCTCACTGAGCCACTGCAGGTATATTTACTTGCTGCACAGAGTGTAATCTGGTTCAAGCATTGGTGCCAGCTGTACTGTAACACTCATGTGTGCTTTGTATTGCTTGTAGGCTATTGGATTGCCTTGTCTATGTACACTGTTGATAGTGTTACTCTGTGATTCAAATTGAATGCCAGTTGTGTGTGCATACATACACACACAATAGCTGGAAGCATGGAGCACTCTCAGTGTCATCTTGCATCATAGTCTCTCCAACATCAACACGTGCAGAAACCTCCATCTCATTCAGAGATGTTTGGAGTACCTTCGAAAGACAACAAGCACCAAAGTTGCTAGTAATTTCTCTACCAATTTCACTCACCAAAAGTTTTATTGATAACAACCTCCTGTTGTTTGGCTTATTTTATTTCAGGCCATGTCACAAAGGTGATAGAAATTTTAGGCAGCCATAGTCTAACTCTAAAAGAGCTTAGAGATATCCTTTCATATCTTTACACAGGGCAAACAAGAACATGGGTTAGTTCAATGGCTATGTGTGCCTACATGTGTAACGTACAATAGTGTATTCCCTATCATTTATACTTTGTGTGGCAACTTTTGTTTATTTAGCTATCAATATTTTGTTTTTGTAGGCCCCGCACTCAATATTACTGATTGGAGCACTCAATAGTATGTCTGTCAGCCTCCAAGCTGATGTATTTTTCACATTCTCAGGAGCACCTGGGGCTGTAAGTTGAATACAGCAGCAATATTACCTCTGTCTCTACAGCCTCTATTGAGTATGATATTGTATGAGATAAATCTGTATTATCCTGTAGGCTCTGACCTTGCCTCCTCTTACCAAATGGCCAACACACTCAGGGTTTACGTTCAACACATGGATACGTATTGAGAAGCCTTTTGATTCTCAGAGAGACTATTATAAGCCTGTTGTTTACTGGTAGGTATATTTGCACCCCTTGCTATGAATGACACTTGTATGTCTATGTATCTGTTTTTCAAACATTGTATGTATTAAGTTACCCATTTATGTGTACTTATAATAACACACGTATAATATATATTGTACTCCTTCCAAATTTTGACATTTCATTGACCCCTATCAACACTGTCTCAGGTTTCGAACAGGGAGGTCTGAAATGGGGTTCTCTGCTCATTTCATCGGC
The DNA here is from genome assembly GCA_964030475.1 of Tethya wilhelma. Taxonomy (NCBI): domain Eukaryota; kingdom Metazoa; phylum Porifera; class Demospongiae; order Tethyida; family Tethyidae; genus Tethya; species Tethya wilhelma. The sequence continues at coordinate 2,694,480 of CAXIPT010000008.1, read as the reverse complement.
AACACGCTGGTACTGGAGACGGCTGGAAAGGGACACAAGAAGGCACAGACTAGCCCGGTGGACTTTGTGTTCCAATCCTACCAATGGTACATGCTCTCAGTGGTGTATGTCCATCATCGGATCAAGACCAGTGAGCTGTGTTGCTACATCAACGGGAAGGCTGTGATGAGTGCTCATGTGACTCTGCCTAGTACGGACGATGTAAGGAGGAGTTGTGTGTGTGTGTGTTCTGGTGAGTGATGTACAGAGGACCATGGTACATGTGATGTACTCGGCTACATACAGTACAGTCATATAATTTATGACATCAAAGTGCTAGGTCAGCATTATCCTTGGCAGTTGTAGCTCCTCTGGCGTACATCTGATAATCTGCAGTGGAAGGTATATCTTTAACCCCCCGGGTGATTGTTTGTTTCTTCTACCACCCAGTTCTATGACAAGTGCTTCCTTGGTAGCTCTCCAGCTGCTACTGAAGAGGTTGTCTTTCAAGGTCAGATGTCTGCTGTCTATCTCTTTAGAGAGCCTCTCAATCCAGACACCATTGCTGCTCTCTACAGACTGGGCCCCAGCTACAAGGTATGTGTCTTTCCTTCTTTGGTGGTATATATCACAGAATAATGAATCTGTTTGTCTGAAATGTGAACCTGTTAAGTATTTAATCTTGAGATTGTTATTGTTTTAATGTAGAGTCAGTTCAAGTTTGATGCAGAGTGTGATGTTCCACTGACACCACAGCAGAGAAAGGTCAACTTCAACAGTGATTTTGTGCTTCTTGTACTATCATGCTCAGACCTCTTGTAAACTTGTAATGTTTTTTCACCATAGACTCTGTTTGATGGCCACCTCTCTAGTGTGGTGGTGTTCTCCTACAATGCTAAGGCAGTGGATGGTCAGCTGTGTCTGGAGGCATCTACTAGTGATAATGAGAGCTTCTTTAAGCACTCACCTCATGCCACTCTGCTTGAGGTATGCTACTATTTATTGTTCTGTGAAAATGCAAAATTCGATTCTAATCTGTCTTTGCAGGGGGTGGATCCAGTAGTGACAACTCCATTTCACAATGTCTTGCATTCTTTGGGAGGGATGCAGGTCTGTACACCTTTCAGTCCATGTTTATTGTCACTATCTCCAGAGTTCACTGCATGTGTTATGTGTGTACTCTATAGGCCTTGTTTCCTCTGTTCTCTCAACTGGACCTCTCTGATGCTCTAGTACCAGACAAGGTGGACTATTCATTAAGGTAGCCCTCACATTGGTGGTGGTGGTCCTCATGAGATGCTCCTATTCTCCTCTGTAGTGTGAAGTTGCTCTCTCTTGTCTTTGAAATGGCCCGACACTCAACAAGCTTTATGCTTCAACTGGTGCAAATGAATGCTATTGAACTTCTTGCTTTTCTCCTTGAAAGGGTTAGTCTAACATACAGCCACTATTTTCATGTACTTACCTACCGGAGTGAGTAACTGACTAATGGTTTCTCTTTCTTTGCCTGTGAAGGTATCTCCCAGACACTTGAACATTGAGCTGGTATCTTGTATGTTGGATTTTGCCAGATACCTGATGGTCGCTCCCAGTGGCAATGAGCTCCTCTGCCACCTTATTGAGGGACTCTTGTTCTCTGCTGGACTCTGGATCAGGGCCAATGAGAAGGCAAGAGACTGAACGATAGGCTTGGAATTGTCTGCTTTTGTTTGTCATGGAGGCACTTTATCTTTTGTATAACCCTTTCTTAGCCGCCTACCCCGGCTCCCCTTTGACCTTTCGCTCATGTGAAAGGCTTCCACTTCATTTCCATAGAGGGAGCCTTTGAATGAGGCTAACCCTTTCTCTTGAGATAATAATTTAAGCCTAACTAATTTCACTATTGCTGTAGGTTCAGATCTACCTGTATAGTCATCTTGCTACTGAGTTCTCCATTAAACCTCTTGGCACTAGTGGTCTTCACCTCCGTGATATTGTCACAGTGTCCCAGCTGCTCTTCATCTTGAAGGAGCACTACAGCCTTGCAGCAGCAGCAGCCACTATGGAGGATGGTGAACACCACCTCCTCACTACACGAGAACAAGTCAGACGTTACCTGCTTCTCATAGTCAAGGAATTTATAACCAAGGTTTGTAAGTGTCATGCATTCACTAGTGGTGTGTGTTTGTTTGTTATTACTCCCAGAATAAACTTGATAGTAGTGTTGTTTTTTTTTCCTTGTTGACTAATCCAGGGAAGAGGTATTCAAGTTGAAGAAATGGAGAGTCTTTTGGGCTACTTGTGTACTGTTCCTAATGTAAGTTGATGTGTTAGCATTGAGAATTGCTGCTCCCTTCATTTGGGTGTTGACTTCAGGAGGAGAATCTTCATGATGTCTTGAACCTCTTGTTGGCCATGGTCTTTGAGGACAGTCACCATCCTGGCAATGTAGTCAAGCTATTTCACGACTGCAGTGGACTCAAGTACGTAATGCCGATAGCACAAAATTTGGTGGATTTTTATATTGGTCAATTGCTGGTTTTGGTAAGGACTCCCAATAATTATTAAATCTGCCAATAGTCATTTTTGCGTGCATGTACAGAATACATGTATTGCTGTGGTTCCACCAAAATAAAATCTGCCAATCATGAAATTTTAAACAATCCACCCAATTTTATTTTCGTCAATATTTTGTGCTATATAGTATAGTCTAAATCATTGTTGTGTTGTTCCTATGGTATGTTTGTTGCCCCATAGTCAAGATGTAATAATAGTCTGGTTGCTGTACAGAGTGCTAGTTGAATGGATCCTGTTCTTGTTGTGTATGTTCATCATGGTTAGAAATTCTTTGTCTTACCATCCACAGCATAGCAACTAAGCTTCTTGCCTGTACCTCTGAGGAGATCACCCTGAATGCACTGAAACTCATAGCCATGGTGTTGCACCACTCCAATGCCAGGTACGTGAATGTAGAGCCAGCCATTGTTCCATTGCTATAATGTGTTAATGGTGACTATTTCCCCCGCTCTGTCCAACCATGCAGAGAGCAGCAGCGACTCATTGAATCAGTTGATTTGTTTGCTGTAGTTCGAGAGAAGCTCCTCTCTGCTGGCCAACCCATGACCATTGCCATGTTCAACACTCTCTTTGAGGTCCTGGTGGACAACCCCACCAGGAGAATCATTGATGGCCACCACTTGGCACTGGACCTCTCTCACAGAATCAAGTTCCCAGGTGCTCTATACATTCACACTAATCAATGTCTCCTGTGTTGATTAACCCTTTGGCATGCCTACTTGAAATTTATTGTATTACACTTATTGTTTGCAAGCACAGTGTTTTGTTAGAGGTTCCTACTGGTATTAAAGTAGATGACTTCTGATTGTCTCAATGCTTTTGGTGCAGGGATGTTGTCTGTGCTGATAGAGCTGCTGTGTGCTCTCCACACCTCTCTCCAGGACTGGGAGGAGTCTGACACTCTCATGAGAATGCAGCTCTTCTCGTTCATCTCTTCATTGTGTAGCCAAAACCCACACAATTGCAGGTCAGCGCTTACAACAGACACCCGGGAGAACCAACTTTTTTGATTTTAAATAATGCTCTAAAAAAATCTTTGTCTGATCATCCAGAGCTGTTCTAAAACTGCATCAATGGCAGCATTGGTTTCTCATGCTGGCTGACCAGTCAGGAGATTCTGAAGCAGGTTTATACCACTAATGTTTTACACATTGTATATTAAGTGTGCATTTCACAATTGTCTCGCTTGTGATTTCAGGTCGTGAGAATCTTCAAGAGATGCTGTTCAAGTTGTTTCACACTCTTCTTCTCTACTCCTTCCAAGAGGAGCAGGATGGGTGGAGAGTGTGGGTGGAGACTGCTGCTGCCATACATGCTTATGTAAGTCAATGGCTGTTCTCATTGCTGTCTTAAGTACTACTGTAGGACGGATTGCATTACTGTATCATACTATGATCTAGTTTTTGCCATCCTGCTTTTGACACTCACGCACACACGCATGCATGCATGAATAGTACTATTTTCTACTCCCAATGCTAGTGAGTTCTAGCATGGATCTAAAGTCCATTTGTTTTGAGAATGTCGCCAGAAGTGAAATAATGAGATTCATGCTATACTTTATATATGGGGCAAAATAGCTAACTTTTGACTGGTAAGGCGTAGGAAGCTGGAAAAGCAACCAAAAGAACGGGGAAAACGAGCGCTTTCCAATAGTGCTTGAAATTTTGAAATCGGTTGGATATTTAGAAAGTCATTCAATTTTTTTCTATAGGCATTCTCAAACCAAATGGACTTAAGTAGCTTAGTGGTAAGAGCATTCAGCTTGAAAAACTGTGTTCAAATCCCTACTAAATGTCAAGATTTTTGCCAATGAACTTTTTACATACGTACATACAAACACATACATAATACCTGAAATTCTCATTTCTTTTTGCTAGAGCACCTCTAAGGCTGAAGGAAGCACAATGTCCTCCCAGTTTGACACCATGGCCTCTGGTTCATACACTGAGCTTCATTCCAGCTCCAGCAGCTCCTTCAGGGAGGACTCCACTGATCACAACAGACCAGTTGATGGCTTAAACTCCACTGAGCCTTCCAGTGTGAGTATTGCTGGTAGTGAAGAGGGTGAAAGAACTTCTTCAGAAGTTAGCCTAACAAGGATAAGGTCTGACAGACCTCCTCCGCTAGCTACTGGGTTGTCAGTTGTGTCCAGTTTTTCAACTGCTGAGAGTCCTCAGTCACCTTTTTTCATCCCACGGAATCCATTTCTCAGTCTCATTGGAAAAATGCCCAGGTTTCAGTGGACATTGCTTCATTTAAATCTACTGGAAGATCTTCTGAAGTCTCTCAAACTTATCGTTGATCGCTGGAAGCTGTGAGTTCCTGTAATACCATTGCTTTATTTCATTTTGTGAGCTTATATTATTGGTAAACCTATAACTACTTCATGCACCAGCCACTAAGTCATCATGTTGTACATTATTGTAGCCTGTGTAGCTTTGTATCCCTCACAATTTTGTAGTACTTGTATAATACTAAAGAGGAAGTGGCCTGAGTATGAGGCTACAGCTAGTGGTCTTTAAACATAAGCCATCTCTTCATCATGTATAGGTCATCCTGCTGTATCTCTGTGCTCATATTTTACATTCTCCCTTTAGGCCTTCTTCCAAGCGCTCTCTCTCAAACATCCTTGGTGACGACAGTAATAAGTTTCTTCGGTCCAACATGACCCATCTCCTAGCTCTCACTGTGGATAACTTGATTGCAATGAATGGAGGGTTGACCCATGTCCTTGCTTACTCCTCTAATCCCAGGCTTGCTGACAAGAAACAGGTAAAATATACCACACTATGAGTGTGTGGAAATGCTTAGTTACTGTGTGTTGCATCTGGTTTAGATCCATAGCTAACTGAGCAAGAAATGTTTTCTAAAGTAGAGTGACATTTCACATTTTACTCGACCCATCACTGACCAGTCACCACCACCTCCGCCCCAAGACAGCATTGTTAATATTATGATGTACCAGTTACCATGACCACTGCTACATACTAGCCTCGTTCCCAGGCCCAAAAAAGGGGGCCTGGGAACGAGGTTAGCTACACACTTACAGAAGTATGCTCACACCACTGCTGAAGTGGTGTGGATAACAGGTGTGGCTTTGAAGCTACCGCACGCGCGCGCGATCTCACAATGCGCATGCGTGTGGCACACTGCGTACTCTTGGAATTACAGTGTTTGACTCTGAACTTGGTAGACTGCAGTCCATCAGCCTGATAATGTCAGGGTAGCTCCTCTTTGACCTGAGTGACAGTCTCCGTGTACCAAGGAGGTAGGATAAACTATTGATAATCCTAGGGGTGGAGGGGAAATGATAGATTTTTCAAGAACTGCGCACCAAGTTTTTGGCATAGCGCTTACTGCAAACTCGTAGTTGGCAGTGTCTCTTTGACAATCAAGCTGACTGTCAGCACCGTAGAAATTTGACCATGCACTCAATAGATAAATATTACTGGATGATTTATGCAGCAAGTTTAATTAGCTACAAGGCTTTGGAGTTGACAAAAGAGAGCCGTGTTTCACAGTGGGAGGCTGCTCTGATCAAAGCTCACAGTCTGAGATTCTCTAAGGATACCAATGCCCAGTCATATTGACGTGTGGCTAGGCCACTACAAAGAAGCCATGGATATCAACAAGATAGCTATTGCTGCAGATGAAGCTTATGTCACACAAACTGGTTATGATAACGAGTTTTACAAGGTTTACGCACAACTACCATTTTGGAGCCTGGGCTGCAATGTTTGATGGTCAGTTCTCCACTGCAATGGCTCTTGCTGAAGCTGCAGAGAAACAGCTTGGAAAAGATGCAGTTACTTGCCCTGTTAGTGAAGTTGGACCAACATTTTTGGATCCTTTTGCCAGTATTCCATGGCATGTGTTGGTCCGTTTTGGTCGCTGGGAGGAGATCATTAGTCATCCCATGAAAGAAGACAAGCAGCTGTACCCAACTGTGATTGCTGTGTCACACTATGCTCGTGGAGTGGCTTTTGCTGCCCTGGGAAGACTAGAGGAAGCTGAGAGTGAGCGTCAGAAGTTCCATCAAGCTATTCAAGACAAATCGATCGAAGGAAAGTATCTGATGAATAATCAAATGATCAATTTTGAAAATCATTCTGGTATTCTAGATGTTGCAGAGACTGTCCTTGATGGAGAAATTAAGTATACCATAATGGCAATTATGACGTGGCCTATCAGCATCTTCGACTAGCTGTGAAGCGGACCGATCTCTGATTTACGATGAGCCATGGGCACCATCAACATCTGTACAACATTTGAACCTTGAAGACTGGTATAGACTCTATGAGTATTTTATCATTGTGAGCATGTACTTTTCTAGATATATATCCTAACTCAGTTGTTCCACTCTATTGTGTCCCTCTGGCACTGCTGGCAGTGACATAGCCATTGTCTGGAGGGATACAAAGAATGGTGAATATACCTGTAGAAGAGTGCTAGATATGCCGGTTTGATATCATCAGAGTTTATGATCATCATGGCTGTTTAGCCATAGGAAAGGGTCGTCAGCCATCGCTTCTGGAGATATAAGAAAACCCAATCAATGACCTCATTAGACCATAAATATTTCTACGATTGAACAAAGGTCAAGTGTGTCCTACCTCCTCTGCTTCTAGATCTACTGGTGTATCAATGGCTCACCTTTCCCTAGAAGTATGTATAAAAAAGACAGTGACCACCTCTTCTCTGGAGTGCCAGGAGTGGATGGACAGAGGTGTCACACAGATGTATGGATTTAATCATGAAGATGCTATCAGATATTTTCAAAAAGCACTCAGCTTTGACATGAACTGTGCTATTGCTCATTTGTACATTGCCTACTGCTATGCTCCCAATTATAATAACTCTTTTGGTCTTGATGTAAGTAGAAGTTATGAAGAAACGGACAAGGCTTTGGAGTTAACAAAGGAGAGCCCTGTTTCACAGTGGGAGGCTGCTTTGATCAAAGCTCACAGTCTGAGATTCTCCAAGGATACCAAGATGGTTTCAAAAGAATCTACAAGGCAGTATGCTAGTGCAATGAGAGAGGTACATCACCAGTTTGAGGAAGATTCTGACATTGCTGCTCTATTTGCTGAGGCTCTGATGATGCTTGCCCCCTGGGAGCTTTGGACATCATTTCCAGACATAAAACCAGCCATTCCAGAAACTGAAGAGCTGGTATCTGTTCTTGAAAAGGCTCTCCAGATAAACCCTACTCATCCTGGTCTGTGTCATTTCTACATTCACACAATGGAACTGTCTCCAGATCCTGAAAGAGCTCTGTCTGCTGCCAATGTACTGCGTACCCGAGTCCCAGGCCAAGGTCATCTCACTCACATGCCCAGTCATATTGACATGTGGCTAGGCCACTACAAAGAAGCTGTGGATATTAACAAGATAGCTGTTGCCGCAGATGAAGCTTATGTCACACAAACTGGTTATGATAACGAGTTTTACAAGGTTTACCGAATACACAATTATCATTTTGGAGCCTGGGCTGCAATGTTTGATGGTCAGTTCTCCACTGCAATGGCTTTTGCTGAAGCTGCAGAGAAACAGCTTGGAAAAGATGCAGTTACTTATTCTATGAGTGAAATCGGGCCCACATTTTTTGATCCATTAGCCAGCATTCCATGGCATGTGTTGGTCCGTTTTGGTCGCTGGGAGGAGATCATTAGTCGTCCCATGAAAGAAGACAAGCAGCTGTACCCAGCTGTGATTGCTGTGTCACACTATGCTCGTGGAGTGGCTTTTGCTGTGCTAGGAAGACTAGAGGAAGCTGAGAGTGAGCGACAGAAGTTCCGTCAAGCTATTCAAGACAAATCGCTCGAAAGAAAGTATATGTTGACAAACAGACTGGTCGATTCCAAGAACCATTCTGGTATTCTAGATGTTGCTGAGGCTGTCCTTGATGGAGAAATTGAGTACCATAAGGGAAATTATGACGTGGCGTACAAACACCTAAGACTAGCTGTGAAGCGGGACCGATCTCTGAATTGGGATGAGCCATGGGGCTGGATGATGCCGGCAAGACATGCTCTGGGAGCTCTCTTACTAGAGCAAGGCCATGCTGCTGAAGCAGAAGAGGTGTACCATGAAGACCTCCTGATCTACAAAAACAACCTTTGGGCTTTATTTGGACTCCATCATGCACTGAGTCAGCAAAAAAAGACAAAAGAGGCCAAGGAAGTGTATACGAAGTATGAAGCAGCCAGTGTTCGGGCTGATGTGAAGATCGGAGCATCATGTTTCTGTGCTACTAAGGGTTGCATGGAGGCAAATTAAAATCTTTGGCGTATGATACATTTAAATATGGTATCTGCAAGAGGAAGTGGGGTTTTTTTTTGACCATTGTTTTCACATTAATTTTTGTCAGAATCGGCAGGGTTACACCTCAGTTGGTCAACTATAATATAATATATAGCTCTATACGCATGCATATTAATTTTGTCAAGCTCTGCAGAAGAATCCTTTCTAGCTTTTATGCCACTGCTGGCAAGTGAAACCTGTACAGCAAGCATTTGGCAGGTGCCTAGAAGAAATCAAAGCCAATCATAATCAAACAAAGCTAGATCTGAATTTGTAATAATTCATAACAGTACCTCAGTGTCTTGGGTTCTTCAACAGGAAGTTGATATTTTGAGGGGAAAGGCTATTGGTTGTTACTTGGTGTTGCATTGTGCACCAATAATGTATAATTTATTACATTCTTGTGGTTTAATTAAATTAGCACAGAGCCTAATACCGTACCACGTGAGAGCTGGAGCTGACCAACGTGCAACCCAGAGTCTAGTCCCGCCCCTTCTGCTTCCAAGACTTAGTGTATCATGGCTCACTTTTCCTTGGAAGTATGTGTAAAGAAGACAGTGACCACCTCTTCTCTTGAGTGCCAGGAGTGGATAGACAGAGGAGTCACACAGATGTATGGATTTAATCATGAAGATGCTATCAGATGTTTTCAAAAAGCACTCAGCTTTGACATGAATTGTGCTATGGCTCATTTGTACATTGCCTACTGCTATGCTCCCAATTATAACAACTCCACTGCACTAGATGTGGGCAAAAGTTATGAAGAAACGGACAAGGCTTTGGAGTTGATAAAGAAGAGCCCTGTTTCACAGTGGGAGGCTGCTCTGATCAATGCACACAGTCTGAGATTCTCCAAGGATACCAAGATGGTTTCAAAAGAATCTGCAAGGCAGTATGCTAGTGCAATGAGAGAGGTCTATCACCAGTTTGAGGAAGATGCTGACATTGCTGCTCTATTTGCTGAGGCTCTGATGATGCTTGCTCCCTGGGAGCTGTGGACATCATTTCCAGACATAAAACCAGCCATTCCGGAAACTGAAGAGCTGGTATCTGTTCTTGAAAAGGCTCTCCAAATCAATCCTACTCATCCTGGTCTGTGTCATTTCTACATTCACACAATGGAACTGTCTCCAGATCCTGAAAGAGCTCTGTCTGCTGCCAATGTACTGCGTACCCGAGTCCCAGGCCAAGGTCATCTCACTCACATGCCCAGTCATATTGACATGTGGCTAGGCCACTACAAAGAAGCTGTGGATATTAACAAGATAGCTATTGCTGCAGATGAAGCTTATGTCACACAAACTGGTTATGATAACGAGTTTTACAAGCTTTACAGAATGCACAACTACCATTTTGCAGCCTGGGCTGCAATGTTTGACGGTCAGTTCTCCACTGCAATGGCTTTTGCTGAAACTGCAGAGAAACAGCTTGGAAAAGATGCAGTCACTTGCCCTGTTAGTGAAGTTGGACCAACATTTTTGGATCCTTTTGCCAGCATTCCGTGGCATGTGTTGGTCCGTTTTGGTCACTGGGAGGAGATCATTAGTCGTCCCATGAAAGAAGACAAGCAGCTGTACCCAGCTGTGATTGCTGTGTCTCACTATGCTCGTGGAGTGGCTTTTGCTGCCCTAGGAAGACTAGAGGAAGCTGACAGTGAGCGTCAGAAGTTCCGTCAAGCTATCCAAGACAAATCGCTCGAAGGAAAATATCTGATGAATAATCAAATGATCAATTTTAAGAATCGTTCTGGTATTCTAGATGTTGCTGAGGCTGTTCTTGATGGAGAAATTGAGTACCATAAGGGCAATTATGACGTGGCGTACAAACACCTCAGACTAGCTGTGAAACGGGACCGATCTCTGATTTACGATGAGCCATGGGGCTGGATGATGCCCGCAAGACATGCTCTGGGAGCTCTCTTACTAGAGCAAGGCCATGCTGCTGAAGCAGAAGAGGTGTACCGTGAAGACCTCCTGATCTACAAGAACAACCTTTGGGCTTTATTTGGACTCCATCAGGCGCTGAGTCAGCAGAAGAAAACAGAAGAGGCCAAGGAAGTGTATGCGAAGTATGAAGCAGCCAGTGTTCGGGCTGATGTGAAGATCAGAGCATCATGTTTCTGTGCTACTAAAGCTTGCAAGGAAGCTAATTGCTAACTGATAGAATAGAATTTAACTTAGCTTTTGTGTATAGATTAATACATTGCTTTGATTGTGTTATGGGATATATTTTGTGTGTGATTTCCAAATGTTTCTGATCATACGCACATCAATATTTCTGGTTCTTATTATACAGCAACCAAAAGCTGTTACAATACTTCACAATAATAATTATCCTAAGTCATGCCTTGTGTAACCCCCCATGTCTCTCTAACAGCAGACTGACTCCCTGAGGTCCTCAGAGTCTCCCTCCTTAAAGCTGGCTGTGCTCTCTGAGCCTGTGAGAGTAGAGTACCTCCTCAACGTCTCTCTGGAGCTGAGTGAGGTACTGGTGTTGAGTGGCCTGTTGAATGTCTCACCCATTGAGACCAGAATGAGGATGGAGCCAGGAGGGGTCCTCAAACAGGGACTCAGACTAGGTAGCGAAAGAATCAGTGTGAATCACACCCTGTAATATATACTCACTTGTGATTCTTGTATGTTCCACCCAGTCCTTGCAGCTGCCAGCTTATCATGTATCCACTGGAACTCACAGTACAAGGTACAAAGGACTAGCCTTATAAACCAGGCCATCCCTGTGCACTTGATAATTATTGCTAAGCAATAATTTTTTTCTGTGCTTACGTAGCAATAAGCATAGTGGGGAAGGCCTGGTTTATGAGACCATAGCATAATATTATGTGGTGTTGGGATAGCTACAAGAAACACTTATTTATATCTTCTTTGTATTGTTGCATGCAGGTCATTCATCAGAATTACTATCATGAAAAGCAAGCAACCATTTTGGTTCATAGAGAGTCCATGGCCATGATGTTGGATCTTGGGCTGGGAGAGAGCAGCCTTGAAAAGGTATTATAAGAGATATATACCAGTGTAGAATACCCCCACATCAAAGGTGCTCTGTTTGGTTTACATGGCCACAGTATTTTGACAGCAGCAAGGAAAAGAAGTTGACTGCCCTTCAGGAATGTCAATGTTTGTTATCAAATCACTATGTGTCTCTCTTAAGAAGTGTCATCCCTAAGGACAGAGTGAGTTTCTCTCCCTTAGCCTGCTACTCATTATTCATCTCTCTGTTTGTTCAGGAGAGTGGTCGTCTACTGACTCATCAAGTGGTGACAGTATTGGTGTACTACCTGGCAGTGATGTGTGTATCCAAGTACAGAAACATCTTATCAGCTACTGAGAGAGAAGAGAGACCTGTTGAAGAGGGAAGCTCTACTTCACTCACGATCGATAGCGAGGATACTAGAACTAGATCAGACTCAACTGTTGTGGGGTCAGAGGTCACCCATGACCTGTCAATGGATGACTCCCCAGAGTTAGTACCAGACCAGACTCTTAGCTTCACTCAAGGAGTGGAGCAATCTCTCTTGCCCTCCACTTCAATCACACTTCGTGCACATGCTCTCGATATATCAGAGCAGATTGAAGCTGCCATGAAACTCACTGGCCCATTTCTCTGTGAGCTCCTTACTGAACACAAAGGGATGTTTTCAAAGATGCTACTTGGTGCAGATGGAAAGACCCTCCTAACTGACAGTGAGTAAGCCCGGGTCATTTGTACATCAAGATTTTTATTTTATTTTATTTTTCATGTACAGCTGTTGTCCGTCTATTGGAGAACAAGTCTGTGGTTGAGGTGACAATGCTGTTATGTTCTCAGGTATTGCATGCTATTCGTGTGTCCATTAGTTTTGCATTTATCCTTACCCATTTGCGTTCATATGTAGGAGTGGCAAAGTGCTCTGAAAAAAGTTGGCGGGAGAATGTTTACAGAGCTTCTCGCTGAGGGAAAGTAAGCCCAATCGTTTCTTGATGTGACACCATTGTCATTGATTGGCCTCGTCTGGCATTGCAGGCAAGTCTCCCGTTTCTGTGACTCGTACCTGAGAGGTGTCTCCTCCAAAGCCACCACAAGTCTTGAGCAGACCGTTAATGTACAGACAGAGAAATTCACTGACTTTGAAGTGAGCTGGTTTTCACTCTTGTTGTAGTCCACGTACTAACCCATCTCTTTGTTTTGGACTAACTACTGTAGGAGCAGTTGTCTCTATTCTTGAGCCAGGCCATCCAAGATGCTAACAGAGATGTTCGGTTGAGAAGAGCTGATGTGACTAGGCATGCGGTTTCAGCCAAAGAGGTTTGGAGAAAGGTATTTACACAAATCGTCGTTGTATATTGTTTGTTGTAAGTAGTGTGTTTGCTGGCTGCAGATCTCTTCAGTAGTGGATGAGCGTGGATCATTTGATTTTACTCCTTTGAGGTACTTGCACACAATTCTCTATCAGTATATGGGAGACTTATATATTGTTGTAGACATACCTGGGTTTTTTTTATCCTTCATTTCTTTTCCTCTCCCAGTCATTCTGTGTTTCATAAGCTGGACCTCAAGGAGGATGCTCTTCGTCAGAGGCTGCTCATGATGCCCAACCCTGCTGGCTCGGTCCACGATGAAGCCACAAGGAGACTTGAAACCAGCGAAGAGATGGACAAAGACTCAGAAGAAGCGGCCATTCCTCTTACCCCAGCATCAGCTGGTTACAAAGGGACTCTTGGTGTGGATGAGATGACTGTGGACTCTGATGATCTGGGTGACGTGATGGTGTCTGTGGACCAGGACCCCTCCGTTCATCTCCTCTCACTGCAGTGCTCATTGGTGGTGCTGGCTCATGCCATACCAGGCACACTGGTATTCACCAAGTCAACTCTGACCTTCACAGCTGAAGACACATCAGAAGAGTACAAAAAGGCAGCATACTTGGTAAGAGTGATGAAGTTAGGCTCTGATACAGAGGGGTAGGAGAAGGGGGAAAGAGGGTGGGGCAACCCCCACTCCCCCCTCTTTTTTTTTGCTCCTATCCTTCTGTCAAATAAAAAGAGAAAGAAAGTAGTTTTGACGTTTTTTGAGTTTCTTATCTCAGTGTTTCCCTTTTCCTTCCCATTCAGACTGACTATTGCTCTCTGAATGACAAGTGGAGTCTTGATGACATCACTGCTGTCTTCTCAAGGCATTACCTCCATCAGAATAAAGCCATTGAGATCTTCTTCAGCGATAGACAATCGGTGTTCTTTGTGTTTGAGAACAGCAAAGAAATGAGAAATGTGATAAGAATACTTCCAAAAGTTGGAGTTGGAACAGAATATGACCTTCCCCAAACAAGGTGAGTCCACCGTTCCCAGCTTCACCTTCCCAGACTCTTCCACTCAAGGACAATAGCCTAACCTCTCTTACTCTCTTAGGGCTACGTCTCTAACCTCCCCTCAGCTGTTGTTGAAAAAGTCTTCTCTGACTGCCAGATGGGCCAGGAGAGAGATTTCCAACTTTGAATACCTCATGCACTTGAACACCATCTCAGGTTAATGAATGAGTGTACAGTGTTTTCTCTGTACTGTGTATGAACATTGTTATTACTATTCATCCAGGAAGAACCTACAACGATCTTAACCAGTACCCTGTGTTTCCATGGATACTGGTGGACTACACCTCTGAATCATTGAACTTGACTGATCCAGCCGTGTTTAGAGATTTGTCAAAGGTGATTGCTGTGAATGTGGATACTTTGGACCCAGCCTCTGTGCATTAGTCCAGGCTCTCTTACTAGTCTGGAGAAGAGAGGGTCTGTGATGGTCATTCCTTACAGGTTACATTGGATTGTAGTGAAACATACTGTCTGTCTCTCCATCCATTCTTAGCCCATAGGTGCTCTTAACCCAGCCAGGCTGGATCAGTTTGAGGAGAGATATGAGAGTTTTGAGGACGACACTCTGCCGCCATTTTACTATGGCACTCACTACTCCACCATGGCCTTTGTACTCCACTGGCTTCTCAGAGTGGTAAGGACAGTGGGTGTAGCCTCGTAAACCAAGCCCTCCCCGCTATGCTTAGCGCTTAGCTAAATGGGGTGGCCATTGAGGGCTATGGTAGTTCTGGTCCATGGACCACTCCACTCCTACATCCATGGTGTACATCATTGATCACAATTTTTTATGTAATTTAGTTCACTGTTATGCTGAATCGCCTAGCTTTTGTAAAATATGTTTTTATTGTCATTAAAAGTAAAAATTGAGTAGAAAATTTTTAGTTTCATGATCTACCATACCAAACTATTTATGCATTTACATTTGTATGGTCACATGACTGTGTTTCCCCTCTCAGGAGCCGTACTCCAGTATGCACATCTCATTTCATGACGGTCTCTTTGATCATGGCAGTCGGTTGTTCTCTTCCCTTCAAGAGTCGTGGCACAACAGCACTCAGGACACCTCCGACGTCAATGTAAGCACTAAAGAGAAAATTTGATGGCAGGTTGAATGATACCTATGCCCCTGCTCTTCTCGAGATAATACGTTTCTCATATTAATATGTGTAGTGTATGTCAGTATAATTCCAACTCCAATGCTATAATTAATGATAATTGCCTTCTAAGTTTCATATAGATATTACTTCACAAAGCAGTAAAGTGTTTGGGTCACAGTGCATTGTATCAGAGGAGGTTGCAAGCAGACAATTAGAGATCACGTGGATAACGTTGATTGCTTAAAAATTGCTAACTCAATGATCTTTTTCTGCCTGATCAGCATTTTTTCTCCATGTACTGTGGGTATACCTCCATAATTGTTCCTGAATCAGCAGAAAAAGATCGTTGATTCAGCAATTTTTAAGCAATCACCATTATTCACGTAATCTCTAATTGCGCGCTTGCAACCTCCTCTGGCATTGTATATTGTAGCATGGGGTGGCCATCAGGTACATGTAGTTTTATATTCCCTATTGTGTCCCTAAACTTAAAAAGTGTCACTCAGTAATGCTATAAGTTAGCTGGTCTAATAATTATTGTCTGCTTGGTTTAATGAATGGACCTAACTTCTAGAGCAGTGTGTCTACAGGTACAGAGATACAAGAGGAGTTTATAATTCATAGCATCTGTATCTAATAGTATTGTCTTGTACACTCCCAGCTGACATATTCTACTCCACTCTCACATTTGTGTAGGAGTTGGTTCCCGAGTTCTACTATTTACCAGAAATGTTTCTCAACACCAACAAGGTTAGCACGACTTGTGTAGGTTATGGTAGTGCATGCGTCCTTCTAGCGATCATGTGCGGATGTGAGCTGTGTTTGTGTGTGCAAGCTGTTGATGTACTTAACTTGTGTACCTTCTAATGGCTAATCACATGGCTGACGTAGTTCAGGGTGTGTATGACTGTTAGTGATTTGTATGAATGTTAATCACTGAGCGAGGTCAGCAATTAGTATAATAATTATGTACTGCAGCTGGTCTCCTATGCTCTCTAGAACACTGTTTCAGTACATACAGCCATGGATATTATAGCTCACCATGATACAGCCTTAGCTTCCTTCCCAGATTCTATTTTCTAATTTCTGGTACACTCACACATCACTTGAATTACTATGGTATGTTCTCTCTCTCTCTCTCTCTCTCTCTCTCTCTCTCTCTCTCTCTCTCTCTCTCTCTCTCTCTCTCTCTCTCTCGTAGTTCAATCTTGGTTATGGTGGTCCTTGTGAAGAAGGGAGGCTGGTTAGTGATGTGCAGCTGCCACCGTGGGCATCTTCAGCAGAGGAGTTTGTACGCCTTCATAGAGAGGTAATGCTGCGTGTGAAAAGTGATTGGTGCTCATCTAGTATGTGTGTGTGTGTATGTGTGTGTGTTTAATGTGTTTATGATGTAGGCTCTTGAATCAGAGTATGTGTCCTCTAACCTTCATCACTGGATTGATCTCATTTTTGGCTACAAACAAAGAGGTGAGCAATTGTTCCTGTTTCTTTGTGAACAGTAAAAGATACCTTATTGTGTACATTTTAGGTGAAGAAGCAGTGAAGGCTAAAAATGTCTTCTACTATCTCACCTACACTGGAGCAGTTGACCTGGATTCCATTACTGACCCCAAGTTAAGAAAGGTTGGGTTAACTACCAACAACTGAGCATATGAGTTCATTTAGTAAACATTGTGTGTGGTTGTAGGGACTTGAAGATCAGATTCGTCATTTTGGACAGACTCCTATTCAATTGATGAAAGAACCTCACCCTGCCAGACAGCCTCGCTCAAAAGTAATTGTTTAGAGCATAGCAAAATGCCCCGTTTGTTACCATCCTTAATTATTGGGCCATTGCAGGGTTTTCCTCCTCAGCCTGTTCAAGGTCTCAACCCAAGGGATCCAGGTATGCAAATAGATCAATGTTCTATAAGCACATTGGCAAAATTGAAATATGCCTGATGCCATCTGTTCTTGTGTACTTCAGCTTGTTTGGCTGATCTTCAAGTGACCCCTGATGTCCCTATTGCCCTTGTCCAACTCTCCTCTTCCAGTCAGTCTTCCTTGTTAGCCATTTCTTGCAACCAGCTCTACACAGTCAGCAAGTGGAGTGTCACTCCAGGTAATAAAAGCTACATACTATGATGTGTGCATACACCTCATAATTATCAGATAATGTTTTCCATCATGGAGACCTTGGGAAGGCTATTTAGCTCTTAGTCTTATGTTCTCTGTTTTCTCTTCTTTCCCACAGGAACTTCAAGCCAGCCTCCAACAGTTGCCATTGAACCAGATCCACAGTTGTGTAAGTCTGTGTACTTGGCAAGAGAGTGTTCCTTATTGGAGTTTCCCATCATTTTGCCACAGCATGTTGNGCCCCCCCCCCCCCCCCTCCCTAACTCAACCACTAAAAGACCATTATTTCAATTTCCTGTAACATTTTAAGACACTTTATACACACACACACATACACCTTCCTTTGCAAGTCATACTGCCAGACCAAAATGTAATAGCATTGTTCTCATTCCATTGAGCAGTATATATATATTAGTACTGAAAGATCTATTGGTTGTCACATAGGAAGCCAGCTAATGCCCCCTCCTAGGCTTACCAGGCGTGCATGTGTGGAATTATCATTAAGAGGAGTGTGACCAAAATTATCTGCACGCTTTTCCAACTATGCATGTCAATATGAATACAATCATGTAAACAATGGTAAATATAGCTACATGGGCTATAAATAATCAGAGGCAAAGTTTGTACGGTTATTTTGTTTGCACTATCTATCATCTCTGTGGACTGGTAGGCTGGTAGATCCCTTCCTGGATATTCACAGTTTTATCGTTGTCTAGTGTGTAAAGTTTCCCATATGGTTGTTCAATAATCGGGTGTTTGACTGAAAGTCGAGTATTTGATTGTGGTTTTGTGTTCCATCCTGTAGTGTACTCTAAAGTTAACCAAGCAAAGATTTTGATGGTCTGCAGTACTATGCATCAATCACTGTACTACCTGGGGGCATGTTTGTGCTGGGCCATGTGTACACAATAGATCATGTGCCTTGCTAGCTGCAGTTGGTGTATGCATGAACTTTGTCACCAGAAGTGATTATTGCTATGAATCGTGATAGTGCATATATAGCAGCAATGCAAGAGTTGGGGCAGTCAAAATCACTACAGCTACAACTAAGAACTTTTGAGTGGTGATTTGGATAGTAATTCCAAGTAGCTTGTAGAAAATGATGTCGGAAAAGTTTACTAAAGTGGACATGCTGCAAGAGATGCTGAAAGGCGGCTCAAAGCCTCTCTCTAGTGTGACTCAAGAGGAGACTAAGAAGCTTAAGGGTAGTGATTCAAGTGTTCTTGCAGTTGATAAATCTGCTGCAGGTGTTTCTGAACAAGAGCGTGTCAAGATCAAAGAGTACTCATTTCCAAGAGACCTGCTCTTTTCTACCGAAGTTAATTTGGTTGATTCAAAAAAAGCATTTGTCAATTTTCTCGGTGGTCTTGATAAAAGTGTTGACTTTCAAGGACTGTGGGAGTTAGCAGCTCATGATCCATTCAACTACCCTAATCCAATTGGTGACATTGATGTGACTGTTCTTAACCCAACCGCAAAAAACTGACAATAATTTAATGTTACTACAGGAAAGCAACCAAATGTGGACAGTAGAACGTAGTGTTGTTTTAGATTGTTTTATTGTATTTTAGTTACATTTTAAATTTTTAAAATACTTCAATAATCAGTATTATTTTATTGCTCAGATGTTATTTCACTAGATATGTGGCAATTCATCAAAAGAGTTTCTTTGCCTTCTTTTTCCCAGCAAGCTAAATAATAATGTTAATCCACGAATATTATTGAATGCTTGTTGCTAAATAATATAATGGTATGGACACTATTTCCAGCACTGAAAGCTATGCTGCAGTGAGAAGATGCTAAAACATTGTTTTGTTTGTTTTGTTACAGTTGACCATTGACTCCTCTTGCTGTCCTGACTGGCCATGAGCAGTCCATTGCCTGCATCTCAATCAGTTGTAGTCAAGGAGTTGTTGTCAGCGGAGCAAAACGTGAGTTGTGAGTTGTATTCTTTCCTTGGTCTACAGAGGCATGTCGTCATCACCCTCTCTAAGTCAGCATGCAAACAAAATAACTTGTTTATTTGCTGGCCAAAATAGCATGTCTTTTTAACCTTGTATTCCAGGTGGCTACTGTCTTGTTCACAGTACCTGTGGGGAGTTGCTTCATAAAGTGATGCCCTCCTCTCAGAGGGTCCACCCTCATCTAGTTAGACTTACAAGAAATGGCCAATTCGTGGTGCACTATGCTGACCATAAGGGCTGTTTGGTGGTGTTCACTTCTAACGGAAAGCAGTTGTGCGAGTGTGCACTCACGGATCCAGCCCTGGTATGCTGTTGTTATGGTGATAATTTCATGTAGAGCTTGTTAAAGATGTGTTGCACATGCATGTGGATACTTGTTCAGTTCTGTGTGTGCATGTTAAATAATGTATGCTTGTGTTTTAATAGACAGTCCCCAGGTAGTGTTACATAATTGTGTTAGCTGAGGTCATCAACACCACTTAGTTCTTCCCACCTCTACTGTACAGGGACTCATGAGAGATATTGTGACCTTTTTTTTTTCCTGTTTAGGCCCTAACAGTAACTGAAGATGGGAGATACGTTGTAACTGGTGGATTTGACTGCAGAGTACGAGTATTCAACTTGCATAATATGAAACTCAAGTATTCTCATGAGCCATTCAACAGCAGCATCCGGTCACTATTCATTTCTAGAGATCACAGGTATAGCTGTATGTTAATGCCATCCACCCTCTGCACAAGTACCATAAGCGTGAATTACAAAGCTATATTATAATATGTATACACCACAAGTTAGTTATAGCCTGAGTGTGGCTATACAAGTGCCTTTCATTAAAGGATAACCTATAGTAAACACACAAAATAACTACCATAATCCTCGAGATCTGCACATGCTACGCACGTGCTGAGGCTTGATCACCACAGACTTTGATACCATGGAGACCAGCTCAGATTTAATGGTTTATTTCTATCCCCTCAGGTTCATATTTGCCGGACTGGCCTCTGGTAGCATTAGTGTGCTCACTACCCACTTTTGGATGACGTAGTAATTGAGGTGTTATAGGTACAGTGAACATGTCAACCGTTCATTTTTTGTATAATAGTGTATCCATTTTTGTTTTTCTGTGCTATTATTATGACATTGTAGTTTTGAGTTTTGTTTGCGATAAATTCTTAATGTACATATCCACCAGGGTCACATTAATTTTGCATGATAATAATATTAACTAGGAGATAATTGAGGCCAACTACCACTATACTTTGGTATTATCTGTTCAGGCAATGTGCCTATAGAGTCAACCCAAGCCTGGCTTTAGTGGTAAGAGCACCTGGCTAATAATCCGGAAGGTCTTGGGTTGATTTCTAACTGAGTCCCAGAATTTTTCTGGGATCTCTCTCTCTCTCTCTCTCTCTCAGCATTTCAATAATATTGACGTTATCACAGCATTCTCTCTCGATCTCTGGCAAGTCAGAACCATGATCGACACTCTGCCTGACTGGATGTTGTTGCATGATTGTAAAATTGTACATGTGTAGACATGTGGCAGTTTACGAGCTATGCATAAATTAATAAACGCATGTTGCATTCACTATGCACACCTCGAATGGAAACCTGCCTGAGCATGAGTTATGTGTGCAAGCACACATTTCCTGTTTTGTTCAGCGTGATGCGGATCAACACGTGTGAACTTTGACCAAGTTGTCTCGTGCACTGGCAGCAGAATCTGATAGTACAAAAGCAGCTGTAGATCATTTACTCAAAAACGGATCAAGAGTTGACAATTACAATGGCAGAAGGTGTTCAGCGTTGTTGCTCCGTGGTACAACAGCTCAATACTAAATCTCTTTCTCAAGTGCTACAGGACGAGAGTGTAAAAGTCCAAGATTATGCTAGTGATGAACCTGTGAAAGCAACTCAACAAGAACTCGACAAGATTCAACAAACCAAGTTTCCAACTGACCTAAAGTTGTCAGCTGAAGTGAACTTGAGCTTGATTGGTTCAAAGCAAGCATTTCAAACGCTCGTAAGTGGCTTAGAGGAGAGCACTGAGTTCCAGAGACTCTGGAATCTTCGTTCACATGACCCTCTTACGTATCCCAACCCTATGGGTGATCTTGACCTAGCAGTCCTTCTAAAAGACTAGGTCCAAGACTGTCAATTCAAGACTCCATTCATGATAGGTGGTGATGGCAGTTCACATCTTTTATCCACACCCATGAAGTATTAAATACTCATAATTACTGTTATCTCTTCATCTTATCACTTATTCTCATTCTGTGTAGTAAACTGCCGTTAATTTTGGTTTTCATTATAATTACAAGGAGTGTGGCTCGCTTCGCTCGCCACGCTCCTTACTTGTGTATGAAGTATACTGATGTTTACTGCTAGATGCATGCAAGCACAGGCATTTGCATACTGGGAAAGTGAAAGGTAACCATGCATGCCTGCACAGTACAGAGCTGCTCCTCTTTACAATTTGGCCTATTTACCTTAATACGTGACGTCACAGACGACCCTTTTCCAACTTCCGCCATTTTCGCAATCAGCTGGCAAAGAAATTCGTTATCTGGCTAGCTGTGTTTCGTGTACAGTGACAGAGAAGCAGACTCTTATAGGCGAAAGCTCTCCCCTTGCTACGCTTCATTTGTAAAGATTGGCTGCTCTATCACGCTTCTTTGTCGGATACGGATGCCACTGGTAAGCCTTGTCAGCGATCTCAAAAACAGTCAGCCATACTTGTAGCGCCTGTAATTCTATCCTAGGCTAGCACTCTCTAAGCTAGCTGTCTAGGCACACTTTTCGTAGCTTGCATTTTCTACAGTCTAGAGAAAAAGTAGCGTTTTAGCTCGAGGTCGGATCACTTCCGGTGAACCCCCGTGACACACACACAGACACACGGACAGACACACAAAACTTTGCTTATAATATGATATTATGAAACTTACAAAATTTTTGGTGAGGCACATTGAATAAAAATAGTAATTCATTTAATATATATTTTAATTTAGTCGGGAACAAGTTGATCAACAGGAGTCAGCTGAAACAGTACAAAATGTTTCTTGAACGATGGACTGTTTTTGAACTGCCGATTTGAACAGAGTAGCCAGTCCAATAGCCCAATGGCGCCGTAGTTGTCACTCCCCCTACATAAGATGTAACAAGAGCAACTGCATGTATAGATATTAATTTGAATTTTTTATGATGAAGTAACTTCAATAAGAGCATAATAATAGTCTAGCGTATCGATCCAGACCCTTTACATGTGTGTTTAATAGCATGACTAGTAGTGCTGTGTAGAGAGTGTGCATGGATATGCCAGACCAACAAGAGTAACTGTGTGCATACCTGAGGTAGATAATTATTTGGCAATTTGAATTTCCCCTCCCCCAAATTAATAGTAACCTTCCAGACTAACTGGATACTACACATTAATCCTTCTAGTGGGGTGAAGTTTATCTCATGGATTATGTATGGCACCATAAAAATGATCAATATATAGTACTTGCACTGTGAGGTATTCAAACTCAACTGTTAGCATGAACTAAATTAATTTGTGCTATGCGACGCAGCGTATACTTTGGGGGCAAAGTACTGTCCATTATATTATGTGGAATAAAGAGGTGGTATGTCAGGGAACTCTATAAAGCACTATAAAACGATTTTTATACGTAGCATGTACAGTTGGGACCAAGGGAGTTGTGGGAGGGGCGGTCATTACAAGCGGGGTTCACTGTACATAATGTATATGCTCGCCTAATTAAATTTGCTCACTATAATTACTACCTATAATACTATAAATTATACAGTGTACTCTTATAATTGTCTCATCCTCAGGCCCTGCTCTGCCGTGTGAGACAATAGAGAGTGGCCTTAGGACAGGGCTAGCAAATAGCTAGCTACACATACCTGCGGTGATGAAACTCGTGTGATTGAGAAGAAGGGAGAAATGGGAAGTGATAACCAGAATGAGCTAGGGTAGTGGATACGATGCCAACTGTCCAAAACAACCAAGCTGTTAAGATGTGGCAGCCCATAAGTGCTGGGCCCAATGTTAACGGACTTGTGTTGACAAAGAAATGCTCTAGTGGATGGCAGTAGAAAGCAGCCACTGAACAAGGTGCTCTCCATTCGTGGTGGATTCTGTGAATATGTTTGTAGAGGAATGGGCTACAGTGCATGTACCTATGGTGTAGGAAATGAAGGGAAAAAATTTCTACATACACACAGCAACTTGCATGGGATTTTAAGAATTGGTGGTTTTTGAGTGTGGAAGAATATAATCACAATATGCAATATATTACCTGTGTATGGAGTAAAATCCAATTTCATCAATCAAAATGCAGCCTATTAGCTCCCTTAAGGCAGTGGCCAAAGTTGGTAGATCATCAAACGTCATTAATCTCTTTGCAATGTACCACATTAGTGCGAGATTTAGAAACACCACAAAACTCATGTTGAATGCTGCAAGCACAAGAGCCAGCATATACTTTCTACAGTCCATCTACAGAAAAATAATTATATGACATTAGAGTCTACTTTAAAATCACCTAGCTAAGCCTCAGTAGACTTGATTTGTGCAATACTTTGGCATATATGGGACAAACACTGAGATTTTGTTTGATACTGAAGGGTAGCTATATAGCAGAATCTATGTGAATTTTGCCGTTATAGAGTGGTTGAATTGTTTGATACAAAAAAACAAAGGCTCAAGTGAACATGAACGATTCATCAGAAGCCCAGTTTGAAGAGAACTAGAAGGAACTTGCATGATTGTAGAATATTGTGGGTGTTATTGAGACTACAGCACATTATATGATGTATAAAGTACATGTATACCCGAGGCAGTTAAAGTACTGCCTTTGTATTGCAAAAGAAGCAGGTAATGTGTCTTGCAAATCTGCACAGTTGTTGTTGCCCCTGCACAAATTTGTGCTATTATTGATAAGAGCATTTGAGTGCTCTAGAATTCTTTTGACCATAAAGCAAGGTACCGGTATAGATATAACTGACCTTACCCAGTCCAAACGCTCACAACTATGACATCCTGAGCAAGCACTGTTTTAAACCAGTTATACCAACTGTAGTAGTCCTACACATGCAGGTACTGCCATAACCGAAGCACAAGCCACTAGTAATGTTTAGATCCATTAGTACTGAGGTAAACATTATCTCTTCTGAACAATTTCATGTTTATTTTTCTATTTCTTTGCCAGAAGTAGATCTAAGCACATGTACTCCATCTATTCTCTACTCAAGCAGCTGGCTGTACCGATGTTTGCAGATACTAATTCCCCAGACCACTCCGTAAACTATCCCGTTTTCTATCCATGGACATGAGCGTAATGTATTATCTATGGTTTAATTAAGGTAGAATAGGTACAGACTTACTGGTACATTCTTGTCCTTTTGAATTTTATATTTCTGTAAGGCTGATGGCAGTCCACATAGATCTAGACATCCCAGCATGGCATTACTGACACTGAATGTGGTAAAGGTGACTAGTGTTGAACCTGGGGTAGGTATACCATACATGAAACACAGTCAGCTTAACCACTAATATTTATTATTATTTTGGGTCACATGACTGTGCAATAAATCACGTTAAATACATTTGTGAATGCAATAAAATAGCTCAATTTGTCTAATACTGTGTAGCTTCAAATTTTTGTGGCACAAAAAGTTCATGAAAAGTATGTCTTCGCTGTTTTGAACTAATTTTCGTGAATCACGATCTCTGAAATTATTGCCAATATACGGTTTTCCAAATTTTTGTGGAGAAAATTTTTTTGATATACGGTCAAATCACAAAATTCGTGAAAATACTGGGCCATGAAAATTTGGAGGTATACGGTAGGGCTCAAAGTAAGCTTAAACTGTCCCAAACCTCTTTTGTTATTGCTCATCCAAATGGCAACATTAAAGGAACTGTGTCACTATAATATTATACAAGTGAAAAAAACATTGGAAATGTAATGAGACACAGGAATGGCTAAATCGTAAAAAGAACGCAAACAAGATGGAATGGCTGTTAGAGTGTGTAAGGATTTCTTCCTGTGGGCAAAATGAGAGACTCAATAAGGAGATTGCTAAATGCAGCCCATACAGGAAGAATTCTGCACACACTCTAACAGCCATTCCATCTTGTTTGCGTTCTTTTTACGATTTAGCCCATTCCTGTGTCTCATTACATTTCCAATGTTTTTTTCACTTGTATAATATTATAGTGACACAGTTCCTTTAATGTTGCGCATTTGGATGAGCAATAACAAAAGAGGTTTGGGACAGTTTAAGCTTACTTTGAGCCCTACCGTATACCTCCAAATTTTCATGGCCCAGTATTTTCATGAATTTTGTGATTTGACCGTATATCAAAAAAATTTTCTCCACAAAAATTTGGAAAACCGTATATTGGCAATAATTTCAGAGATCGTGATTCACGAAAATTAGTTCAAAACAGCGAAGACATACTTTTCATGAACTTTTTGTGCCACAAAAATTTGAAGCTACACAGTATTAGACAAATTGAGCTATTTTATTGCATTCACAAATGTATTTAACGTGATTTATTGCACAGTCATGTGACCCAAAATAATAATAAATATTAGTGGTTAAGCTGACTGTGTTTCATGTATGGTATACCTACCCCAGGTTCAACACTAGTCACCTTTACCACATTCAGTGTCAGTAATGCCATGCTGGGATGTCTAGATCTATGTGGACTGCCATCAGCCTTACAGAAATATAAAATTCAAAAGGACAAGAATGTACCAGTAAGTCTGTACCTATTCTACCTTAATTAAACCATAGATAATACATTACGCTCATGTCCATGGATAGAAAACGGGATAGTTTACGGAGTGGTCTGGGGAATTAGTATCTGCAAACATCGGTACAGCCAGCTGCTTGAGTAGAGAATAGATGGAGTACATGTGCTTAGATCTACTTCTGGCAAAGAAATAGAAAAATAAACATGAAATTGTTCAGAAGAGATAATGTTTACCTCAGTACTAATGGATCTAAACATTACTAGTGGCTTGTGCTTCGGTTATGGCAGTACCTGCATGTGTAGGACTACTACAGTTGGTATAACTGGTTTAAAACAGTGCTTGCTCAGGATGTCATAGTTGTGAGCGTTTGGACTGGGTAAGGTCAGTTATATCTATACCGGTACCTTGCTTTATGGTCAAAAGAATTCTAGAGCACTCAAATGCTCTTATCAATAATAGCACAAATTTGTGCAGGGGCAACAACAACTGCAGATTTGCAAGACACATTACCTGCTTCTTTTGCAATACAAAGGCAGTACTTTAACTGCCTCGGGTATACATGTACTTTATACATCATATAAAGTGCTGTAGTCTCAATAACACCCACAATATTCTACAATCATGCAAGTTCCTTCTAGTTCTCTTCAAACTGGGCTTCTGATGAATCGTTCATGTTCACTTGAGCCTTTGTTTTTTGTATCAAACAATTCAACCACTCTATAACGGCAAATTTCACATAGATTCTGCTAGCTACCCTTCAGTATCAAACAAAATCTCAGTGTTTGTTCCCATATGCTAAAGTATTGCACAAATCAAGTCTACTGAGGCTCAGCTAGGTGATTGTAAAGTAGACTCTAATGTCATATAATTATTTTTCTGTAGATGGACTGTAGAAAGTATATGCTGGCTCTTGTGCTTGCAGCATTCAACATGAGTTTTGTGGTGTTTCTAAATCTCGCACTAATGTGGTACATTGCAAAGAGATTAATGACGTTTGATGATCTACCAACTTTGGCCACTGCCTTAAGGGAGCTAATAGGCTGCATTTTGATTGATGAAATTGGATTTTACTCCATACACAGGTAATATATTGCATATTGTGATTATATTCTTCCACACTCAAAAACCACCAATTCTTAAAATCCCATGCAAGTTGCTGTGTGTATGTAGAAATTTTTTCCCTTCATTTCCTACACCATAGGTACATGCACTGTAGCCCATTCCTCTACAAACATATTCACAGAATCCACCACGAATGGAGAGCACCTTGTTCAGTGGCTGCTTTCTACTGCCATCCACTAGAGCATTTCTTTGTCAACACAAGTCCGTTAACATTGGGCCCAGCACTTATGGGCTGCCACATCTTAACAGCTTGGTTGTTTTGGACAGTTGGCATCGTATCCACTACCCTAGCTCATTCTGGTTATCACTTCCCATTTCTCCCTTCTTCTCAATCACACGAGTTTCATCACCGCAGGTATGTGTAGCTAGCTATTTGCTAGCCCTGTCCTAAGGCCACTCTCTATTGTCTCACACGGCAGAGCAGGGCCTGAGGATGAGACAATTATAAGAGTACACTGTATAATTTATAGTATTATAGGTAGTAATTATAGTGAGCAAATTTAATTAGGCGAGCATATACATTATGTACAGTGAACCCCGCTTGTAATGACCGCCCCTCCCACAACTCCCTTGGTCCCAACTGTACATGCTACGTATAAAAATCGTTTTATAGTGCTTTATAGAGTTCCCTGACATACCACCTCTTTATTCCACATAATATAATGGACAGTACTTTGCCCCCAAAGTATACGCTGCGTCGCATAGCACAAATTAATTTAGTTCATGCTAACAGTTGAGTTTGAATACCTCACAGTGCAAGTACTATATATTGATCATTTTTATGGTGCCATACATAATCCATGAGATAAACTTCACCCCACTAGAAGGATTAATGTGTAGTATCCAGTTAGTCTGGAAGGTTACTATTAATTTGGGGGAGGGGAAATTCAAATTGCCAAATAATTATCTACCTCAGGTATGCACACAGTTACTCTTGTTGGTCTGGCATATCCATGCACACTCTCTACACAGCACTACTAGTCATGCTATTAAACACACATGTAAAGGGTCTGGATCGATACGCTAGACTATTATTATGCTCTTATTGAAGTTACTTCATCATAAAAAATTCAAATTAATATCTATACATGCAGTTGCTCTTGTTACATCTTATGTAGGGGGAGTGACAACTACGGCGCCATTGGGCTATTGGACTGGCTACTCTGTTCAAATCGGCAGTTCAAAAACAGTCCATCGTTCAAGAAACATTTTGTACTGTTTCAGCTGACTCCTGTTGATCAACTTGTTCCCGACTAAATTAAAATATATATTAAATGAATTACTATTTTTATTCAATGTGCCTCACCAAAAATTTTGTAAGTTTCGCAATATCATATTATAAGCAAAGTTTTGTGTGTCTGTCCGTGTGTCTGTGTGTGTGTCACGGGGGTTCACCGGAAGTGATCCGACCTCGAGCTAAAACGCTACTTTTTCTCTAGACTGTAGAAAATGCAAGCTACGAAAAGTGTGCCTAGACAGCTAGCTTAGAGAGTGCTAGCCTAGGATAGAATTACAGGCGCTACAAGTATGGCTGACTGTTTTTGAGATCGCTGACAAGGCTTACCAGTGGCATCCGTATCCGACAAAGAAGCGTGATAGAGCAGCCAATCTTTACAAATGAAGCGTAGCAAGGGGAGAGCTTTCGCCTATAAGAGTCTGCTTCTCTGTCACTGTACACGAAACACAGCTAGCCAGATAACGAATTTCTTTGCCAGCTGATTGCGAAAATGGCGGAAGTTGGAAAAGGGTCGTCTGTGACGTCACGTATTAAGGTAAATAGGCCAAATTGTAAAGAGGAGCAGCTCTGTACTGTGCAGGCATGCATGGTTACCTTTCACTTTCCCAGTATGCAAATGCCTGTGCTTGCATGCATCTAGCAGTAAACATCAGTATACTTCATACACAAGTAAGGAGCGTGGCGAGCGAAGCGAGCCACACTCCTTGTAATAATTATTAATGTCTGGGGGCAAGCATTAATTGCTTGACTCATACGTTAATAAAACTATTTCTAGGTGCAAAATAGAGGCTAAGATAATATTATAAGGTGCTCACTGCTATTTTGGCCTGCAAGGCTGCTTTTTCGTTCTCCAGCAAGGTCTTCTCTGTCTCAGAGAATATAGGTCCTGAAGCAGAGAGTCTCTCCTGATCTCTTCGATGGCCCAGGTCGTGAAGTTGTTGTCTCATCCTCTGTAAATCAGAGTCATGAGTTGATCCTTGGAGCTCAGATGAAGGTGAATGAGGCAGAGATGGCTGGGAGGCTGTTAGCATCATCTGTGATGACAGTGGACTGTACTCCTTCCACAACTGGTCGAAACTGGTGGCCTAAACATAATATTAGAACAAAACATAAACACACACAGTTTTGTGATGGTCTGTACTCTGACCTTTCTTGGCAGAGCTGGCATATCACTGCTTTCTTTCTGAGTGAGAGCATAGACTAGGTTAGCCTCAAGATGAGGATCATCCAAGTGGAAGGCGAACATTTCTTGAGCCAGCTTGACAAACTCCACAAAGACTACCCTGCCCTCTCCATCGATGTCAAGTGTGGAATAGATCTGCTCCTTTTGCTGAGGTGACATCAAGTAGCCCATGTAGTTTAGAGCCTGCAATAATAAACTCATAAAATCAATGTATGCAAGTGCAAGTGAAGATTTGCCACCATACCCATTCAAGTTTAGCTAGTTTGACTCTAGCATTAGGATCCATAGACATCCTCTTGTGCATGGAATCTGACTTGTATTTGTCTGTGGAATGTAACAACTCTTAGGAGCACAAGTGTCTCCACTTCAATCTTACCTCCACGTCCTGTGCTATCTTTCTTGCCCTTATAACGAGAGGGGGTTGATTTCTTCCCCCCTGACTCATTCTCTCTTAAACGGCCCAAGTCCTGTTGAGGGAGGCCCTGGTCTCTTGGAGGAGGAGTGCCACCTCCTGAGTGTGATCCATCACTCACAGATGACCCTATGGAATTGCTGATTCGTTAGAGAGTCAACAATATGAGTGGATATGTAATACCTCTTGTCTTGTCAGACGCCTCGAGAGTGTCAGAGTCAAAGACAGAGGAGTGTGTGCTGCGAGGAGGGTTGGGAAGAGTCTGGGGAAGATCACTCTGTTGCTTGTGGTCATCGGAGGGAATCCTTTCAATGACCAGAGTGAAGGATTTCACTTGCGGTCTGCATGGAGGGTGTGACAGCAATGGGATGTACTGCATGCAAGTGAGTAGCTATGTCTCTAAAGAAGACTCTCCATGTAAGTGGGGAGTGGGGAGGAGAGGGGAAAAGGGGTGTGTGCATGAGTACCTAATTTTCATTTGAGTGAGGGTAGTGAGTGCCTTCTCTCTGGTTATGCCAGTGAAAGACTCTCCATTCACTGTCAACAAACGATCTCCCTTCTTCAGACGACCATCCTGCAATATTGTTGATGGCATTCACAAGTAAATTCATTGCTACCTGTGTGGTGGTTCAATATAGCTGGGCTATGGGTGGTCACCAAAGCAAACACATTGTGAAGACTATGAATGCTCTTAAGGGAATACCGAGGAATGTTGACTTAATTGTTGTATGTGTGTGTGTGTGTGTTCATCCAATAGTGAACACTCCATTGAAGTTATATGATGGCTTTGTATCACAGGGTGAAAGAACTCACTCGTGCTGCATCCATTCCATTCATGATCTTCTCCACAAAGATATGAGGTCCTTCATCCCTGTTGATACCTCCAGCTACTATGATACCCAGACCATTCAACTTTGGTATCACAAATGATTCTATTTTGGGAGCCACTCTGGTTGGCGAAGGGAGTAGAGTGGCAGAGAGTGGAGGGGTCAGAGAGGCTTTACCCTCAGGGGGGCTCCTGCTCCTGGGGACAATAATGAGATCAACACATGAATCATCTTTGATCCATTAATGGGACTGTTATCAAGCCACTAATTTTTTTTACCTCAGTAGGTCTTCTTTCAGGTCAGCAGAAACAGCAGTTCTTATTGGCTGGGCATATGGGATGGAGTGATCTGAATGGTACATGTACATACATGTGTGAATGTATTGATGGTAACTTTGCTAGCTTGTGAAAAGAACACATCTTACAATTGTAATACTCTAATGTACTCAGGGTGATCGACTTACCATCATTGTCTAAAGCAGGGGGAGCAGAAGTGGGTGGTGGTGGTGGAGGTGAACTGTCAGAGTCACTTCTAGTGCGATGGTTGTCCATTGACACCACGACATCACTCAGTTGAGTGATGCCGGACTGTGGGCTGGTAAACAATGGAGCTGCTACTTGTTGAGCATTGTTTGAGTTTGTGTTGAGGGCCAGTAGTTGTTGGTTGAGATGTTCAGCCGTGTCTTCATCATCATCAAGGTCGTCATGGCTACTGATGTCTGTCGTTGATATTTGAGTCAACTCACTGGAAGCTGAAGAAGGACGAGTATTGGATGCTCCTCCACCTGTTTCTCTCTTCTCAGAAGATGACGCTTGAGGAGCATTCTCTTTCTCAGGAGCAGGAACAGGAGTTGAAGTTGCTACTGGGTTCGAAAGTTGTTGATGGCCTGGCACTTTGTTAGAAAAATAATAAAATGGAAGAATGAAATGTTAGTAATTGTGATGATACCTTTCGGCATGTCTTTGAGCAGAAGAGATGCTGAAAGTCGTCGAAAGTCAGACTGAGTCTTTGGATCTCGAGATATGAGCAACGTGATGGTATTACTCATTGCACAGTTTTTCAGTATCTCAACGGCACTATCAGACAAACAAGAGTACAGTCAGTTATTAAAGCACTCTATGATAGCAAGTTCAAGGATGCATATGAGTTATGGGTGTAGGGATAGTATTTGGAGCAATACCGTTCATTTGAGACTCCTTGAAGGCTAGTTCCATTTGCTTTAAGGATTTTATCTCCTCTTTCGAGACGTCCTGCAATAAAGACATATATTGAAGATGAAGGACTGTGTGAGAGAGTATAATAGAACTGTTTACCATCTCGAGCAGCAAGGCTTCCTCTTATAATTTCTTTGACAAAAATCCCAAAGCCTGAATCTTGAGGGGAGGTCATTGATTTACCCCCCACAATTCGAATTCCTAGTCCATGTCTAGTTCCCTTGATGGTCACCTCATGAACATGATCATCATTCTCCTGCTCTTCAGGCTCACCATCAACTGTGGGTGGAGAACCAACTCTGAATAGGGAGCACCATGAGCCCCGCCCCA
Organism: Tethya wilhelma; assembly: GCA_964030475.1. NCBI lineage: Eukaryota > Metazoa > Porifera > Demospongiae > Tethyida > Tethyidae > Tethya > Tethya wilhelma. The sequence continues at coordinate 2,662,012 of CAXIPT010000008.1, read as the reverse complement.
TAAGAACCATGATATGTATTTTTTGTGTATTTGTCCAGTTTACCACAGATATTTGCATTGACAGTGAAACTTACCCTTTACTCTATCTGAGGTAGCTGGATCTGCTGTGTCGGTCATTTTGAAGTCTCAAGACTGCAAGCTGGACCTTGATGCCGCCCACTTTATAACACTAACTCTATATAGCTGTACAACTAATTAACTATGTGCAAAGAGCCCCACCCCCTTTTGTGACGCCGCTCACTGTCGACCCGTACCTTGTAACAACACTGTTCCTGAGGCTCAACACACACTATGGATAATGGTATGTCACATTGTACTCCCGCTGATTTGCAATTACACTACATTATAAGCTCATAAAATACTCACTTTTTCAGTTCATAAAAAATTATATGCAGCTATCAGATGAGAATTTTCTCCTAATTATTATTCATATTTGAGATCAAGCCGGTTTCATTGAAATACTGGTAAGCCGTACATTCATAAGAGTATGATTATGATATAAAACAGGGGGGGAAATGAACTTTAAATGTTCTGCATTACGACATAACTAGAACATTGAATGGATCATCGATGTCCAAACTTTTGAGATTGAGAGGCTGTAAGGACATTAGCCAATCTTCAATACCAAGCCTAGAATATAGGCTGATTTCTAGAGATTTGTGCTCTAATGTAAACTCAGGAATGACCAAGTCTTGGTACTTGTTGTCAAGGTTTTCAAACTTACTATACAGCCCTCGTAGTTTCACACATTGAGCATGTGAACAAGGCGATGAAAGGAATGCAACAATCACTTCTTGAACTATGTCATTTGCCAGCTCAACACCACAGAAAGAGAGGCTTTCAAAATGAGGTCGTTGGACAAGCGAATAAATACTCTCAGCGAACCGAGACCTTGTTGTCACATCAAATGAACATGGTGATATGTCAACTAGTGAAAGAGAGGACAACATTGATTGAGCCATGACGATATTCCCCAGCTCATTTGAAGCAGAGACAGATTCTGTTTCAATTCGATCAATGGACAGCATTTGAAGATTGCAAGTTGAGTCAATAAGAGAGGGAGCTATAGCAAGGATATGAGCATCCTTTACGTCAACTAAAAACAGACTTACAAGTTTTGGACTAGGAGTACACAGAATATCTTCTAGGACGTTCTTCAGTGCTTCTACTGTTTCTTCATAATCAGAAGTGCAATTCAATTCAATTTTGTTAGTTTTGCTAAGGAATTGACCAACTAAGGGCTTTCTTTTTTCACATTGCCAGCTCCATTCTATAGCATCATATCTGACAACAGTGATGTACATTTCTTTGGGATAGTAGTTGCATTTTTCCATTAGGAATATGAGAGCATTCTCGTCTGATAAATGATAATCATTTGTTTCGTTGATATAGCTGGTATAGCGGTGTGGAACATACTGCAAAAGCTTGTTCACTTGTGCATAACAGCTTCGATCAATGGGTTCAGTTAAGTGTTGTTTTAGCTCGTATTCAGCTACAGGCATCTCAAGCTCAATTCCAGTCACTTCATTGTAGAAAAAAGAAGATGGCTCTCTTGTAACAGCAACTGTTACTGCTTCTATTTTCACAGCAGCAACAAGATAGTTGACGATGTCTACAGGAAAATCAAATGACCAAGCTTGTTTCAGATGATCTGTATCCAAAGCAAGTACTTCATTGCCATTAGAGGGGTAGTAGCCAGTGGGACGTGCACATTTAAAGATAGCATTGACAATCGTTTCAAGATAATGTTCTCTCTTTGACTTTGTAATGGTCTCTACTGGATCTCCAGCATGGCTCCTAGTATGATTCAATATCAGACTAGCATTGTATTCATTTGTTATCAAATGAATGTATGGAGATATTTGGTCTTTAAATCTCTCTTCCCATATCTTTTCAGCATCAATACCATCAAATGCTTCAGTCCTTTCAAGTTGACAGAGATCTGCAATTGGTATGTGATGAAACAGTGGATGTCGCAGTGTTGGTGGTATGCAAGCTAAGAGTTCAGGTGGGTAGTGTTCCAAATGCTCTACTACTGTAATGAGACACAAGCATTGCAGGGATACAGTTGAATACTTTACTCGGATTTCCCCCATAATTATAATCAATGACTTGAAGCAACGATACAGCTTAAGTATAACTAGCTTTTACTTTCAAAATTCAAAAATTAATGTTTATCACTAACAACTATATACTAGCTAGAATGTGTTAAATACTGCATTCATAGAATTTATCACATTAGCAGTTTGTTCTAGCTATTTCAATAGCAAAATTAATGGTGAAAAACCTTAAACTAAAGTTATTTATAAATGCTTGCACAATTGCTGATGATTCAGTGATGAATCTGCTCAATATTAGATTATTTTAGAATGAAGATATTATAATCAAATTTTGACAAAATTAATATAACTGACCTAACTCAGCTGTTTAGTAGATAGAACAGCTACTCTGATTACATGTTAGTTCTTAACTCAGACTTGTAGTGTGGCAGACCAGTCCTGACTCCTGATTGACTTTTATCACATGTACGTCATTAAACTTTTTAATTTATGGCTCCAAACATCATCGCTCCTGGCTAAATTACTAAATCAATTAAGTTAATTCCACTTACAATTGTAACTATAGGAAAAGGATTATTTCATAGCTTGGAACAATCTGACTCATGGTGTTTGACAGCTAGCAAGAGTACACATACTTGCAGCTAGTGATAGAGATGGCAGTTCCAATGCTACAGCCATAGAGTGGCCCATCGATCTGATTCCAAGTTAGTGATGGTGGTGCTCTCACCTGATATATGTGATGTGGGCCTCATGCACTGATTTGAATATTATCTTTGGGAAAGGCATATAAGAGCAGCAACTATATAGGATGTAGAGTGAAATGTGCTAGGGTACATGTGCTTTTTACCATAACTATATTATCTACAAGGAGTGGGGCTCGCTTCGCTCGCCCACTCCTTGTTTGTGTATGTTTATAGGATCAGACACTATAACTCATTGCAAACAATAGCAAGATAAAATTGATGAGCAAAGCTATTGTGTAAAAATATTCTTCTATGGTCAATTGGCTTAGGACAACCTTTGCAATTGAAGCAACACACAACAATCACATCAATACTGGCATAAGCAATGCTGCATGTGTATACTGGTCTGCTTAGTGCTACTTTGCTTTGGCCAGCTCAGCAATTTACCTCACTACGTGACGTCACAAACGACCCTTTTCCGACTTCCGCCATTTTTGCAATCAGCTGGCAAAGAAACTCGTTATCTGGCTAGCTGTGTTTCGTGTACAGCGACAGAGAAGCAGACTTCTAGTAGTGAGTGTTCTCACCTCGTTACGCTTCATTCGTGAAGATTGGCTCCCATAGCCCGCTTCTTTGTTGGATACAGATGCCACTGGTAAGCCTTGTCAGCGATCTCAAAAACAGCTAGCCATACTTATATTGCTTGTTGTTTTATCCTAGGCTAGCACTGTCTAAGCCAGCTTTCTAGACACTCTTTTCCTAGCTTGTATTCTCCACAGTCCAGAAAAAAAGCAGCTTTTAGTTCGAGGTCACATCACTTCCGGTGACCCTCCGTAACACACGGACGGACGGACGGACGGACACACGGACGGACAAAACTTTGCTTATAATTATTATTATGATGTTTGTACTAAGTTAATTTTTCCTTTGAAGTGTGGCTTTGTTATGGTACAAGTGAACATAAACATAAAACGTAGCTAACTATACTGTTGACAAGTGTTGAAAGCACCAGAAATTCTAAAGAAATGCTCAAAAAACATCAATAATGAATTTGCAATCAGTCAATGGCATGCAATCCTCTTGGTATTATAAATAATTATGTGGATTCTTTATAGACTAAAACACTTGCTATTGTTAGCCATTGATTTGCTCTTAGTAAGAGCCCACATGTTGCTCTCAATATTTAATAATTTAAACCCGTCCACAGGAAATTCCTTATAAGGAAAGATTTTCTTTCAAACAATTATACCGTATAGCGGGTAAACTTGGCGAGAATTAAATTTGGCGAATTAGCGAATTATTCTTCAAATTGGCAAATTAAAAATCGCCAAACAGTTAAATACGCACGTGCGCCTATATAAACTATGCAGCGTACGGAATTGAATCACCAAATTAAAAATCGCCAATAATCCCAAAATGGGAATTCGCCAAATTTTAAGCCCACCAAATTTACCCGCTATATGGTAATATTAATTTTCTTGTTGAATCCTGTTCAGGCTATTTCTGACACTCACCAGCACACCACAGTGTTATCATGCCTATAATAATTAATTAATTATTATTGCATGTGTGTTAAACTGACAGATCTATACAATTATACACACCATAATATGGTAATACATGAACCAGGATCGATGTGTGTCACTGTAACATGTACATAGATTTTTAGACTCGTCCCCAGGGAACGAGGCTAATAGATTTTTCAATGATCGATGTGCAACGAACAGACTGTGCATGCATGATTACAATAGTATTATAATATTTTTTTATTGTACAAAAACTTATACAAAACACGTATGCATTTGAAATGTATATCTGTTACAATAATTATGGTGTTTGGTATTAATTATTGATTAGCCACACAAAACATGTAGTGAGTGAAACAATCTCCTTATTGAGTCTCTCATTTTGCCCACAGGAAGAATTCCTTACACACTCTAACAGCCATTCCATCTTGTTTGCGTTCTTTTTACGATTTAGCCCATTCCTGTATGTGTCTCATTACATTTCCAATGTTTTTTTCACTTGTTTGTTCTCATTTTTCCATAATTTTACAAATCACATTTGAGTTGGTATGTGTAGCTAGCTACTGAGCTAGTAGTTTGGCAAGCCAGAAAACTGAACGGCGGGCTGCTGAGTAAGCTGTGTATAGCCTACTTGATACTGAAGTGAAACACACATCTCCACATCTCAGTCATTTGGAGGCAGGAGCTGTATCATAAGATTTACTTGCCTTCTTATATGTTATGATAATCAAAGTCCTGATTCATCTCTTAAGAAGAGCAACCAGGTATCACAAAATAGTTCCAGGCAACTTCAGTGCATTTAATTCCAAATAACGCACACTTTTGTGTGTGGATATGTGACGTTTTGTGATATTCTTTGTTGACAAATGTGCAATATATGTACATACACAGAGCTAATATTCGGCTTTTAGTGACAAAACAGCACTTATATAGTGACACAGTTCCTTTAACCACTCATTACTGGAAAAGTATTCTAAAATTACTTATTGCACACAATGTCATGTACAATGTCACACAGTCAATATTAACTTGAAGCTGTATTTAAAACCATCAACATATCAACTATAGCTAGCTTAGCTCAGCAATGACACACCATGCACACTGACAGATCTAGAGTAGCATGGCTGCAATTTAATCACAACATAATATTAAAATATTATGTGCCTGAACTCATGCAATGGCAATAGTTGGCAATGAAAGTTACAAAATTAGCCAGGGGCTTCCACTGTATATCTTTTTCATTAGTCTCACTGAACCCACATGCAGACTTGGGTACTATCAGATTTTTTGAAGTGCTATAGTCTATAGCTGGTGCGTTGTAGTTTATAGTCAATAACTCGGGCCGCTATTTGCTAAACCTATGATTAATGCTAGCTTATAGCTGCTATTACAAAATAATTTTCTGACAGTCACACTATAAACTGATCTCAGGCCAATACTGTTGATGTTTTGTTGTCTTTATGAGTGACACATGCAGTGTAGGCTCAGGTAAATATCAGATATGTTATACTGTGCAACTCACCTAGTACGTAAATAGCCCAGTCATTTTCTCCACATAGTTGGTAGACACTAGCCCAGAGTGATCCAACAGCATGGCTAATTGTAGCCCACACCATTGTTTCCTGTGGTCACAGAGAGTTCCATCATTGCGCGCCATAATTATGTCTTTGGCCAGATCTAGAACTATTGTTTCATGTGACTTACCACAAACAAAGATAGAATACAGGCCCTGTGGGTTCCAGCAGAGAGATCGGTAAGGTTAGCAGAATTTACACTGCCACCACTGAGACAGACTAAAACTATTCTATTTTGTTTCTGGACGTGGTACAATTGAGAGAGTTATGTAATCAATGATGAATACCATTATGCAACATGTTCTCAGCTGCTGAATATAGCACATATGCAGCTCTGAATACATTTTTCAGACCTTATTTGACAGAAGTAGTCATGATCAGTCACTGAGCACCCATATTTTTTGCTGAGTGACTAGAAAAATAATTTGCAGCCTGCATGGGCAATGTGCTACAAATATAATCATAATATAGAAGAGATGCGGACCTATACAGAACCAACTTAAGCTACTTTAGTCGTGAATAAGTAAGCATGCAAGCACTGCAGCAGGTTATTGTCAAAATTATCTAGTATAAAAGAAGTATACATGGTGATAAAGTGTCAGTACAAATATGGTTTAAGTATATACATGTATTTATTGATGTTTATTTTGTACACAATATATTATTAATAGCTATATCAATACTCTTATTATTCATACAAAACTACACTGCCTGTTTTAGAGTGAGCTATAGCCTTCTGTGTGGTGGACATGTATACTGTGAGGCTAAGCTTGTTGATTAACTCGTGGTTGAGTTGGAGTACGAAGAGAAGAGTGGCTTGAGAGAGGTGTTGAAGAACGGGATCCTCCCTTTTGAGCAGTTGCAGACACCTTAGTCACAGGGTGGACCCAAGATGTGCTCTGAGTCTCATGGCTGTACGTGTGTTGAAGAACATGAGAACAGTAGCATCATATAATTACGACATGTAAATAGATATTAAAAAAATCATATAATATATAATATGAATAACCCAGCAAACAGTGTTATACTAGCTGAGCACCTGGTCAAAATCTAGCCTTGTCCTTTGCAAATATATTTGCGAAGGAGGAGCATGGAACGAGGCTAGTCATAATCAGCTGCTCTTATTCAGCATAGCTATAGACACCCAGTGTTTTATAAGCTCAAACCAATTCACTACACAAGAAATGGTTCACTGAAGTATAGCTGTGCACACTATGCTGAACCACTCACTTAATATAGTATTTCTCTCCTTCCTCAGTGTATGCCTCCTCCCATCCAAACGGAAGACCTGAAAGTCAGTTTGCCAAATCAAAGCATTTTCAAGTGTATAATTCAATTTCTCTCATTGCTATTACTTGCAACTTACAATCAATCTGTAGCATTTTTCTAACTGCTTTGATGGTGGCGTTTGCCTCCTCGGCCAGTGTAGTAGCTGTCACTTTGGCATGCCTGGATAGGTACTGGGGTGGTCTTGGGTTCCCTGTAACAGCATTTCCTCTCTGCACAGACTGGCCCTGGCCATATGGGTGGTAGCTTGAGAAGGAACAAAGAAGGATGTCAAATTCATGCACTATAATTTTATTACTATTCTGAATGCCTACTCACAGGATTCTGTCAGCTTCAGGTGTTTTAGTCAGAGCATCATGGCAGTTCTGTGGTGACAAACTTATGATGGTTAATACAGAGTGTACTACAGTTATAGACATACCTCAGCAAATTGCATGAGCCGTTCTGTTGCCACTTCAAACTGACGTGACTTCTTTTGCTCCTTCTTTAATTGGCATTCCACAGTAGCAAGTCGCCTCCTCAATTCATCATAACTCTACAATAGTGCAAGAAGAGAACAAAATTAATGACTGTAATTGGGAATTATAATCTACGGAACAATGTAGCTAAAATTCAATGAGAACACTCGTTCATTGTCTTCATATTTAAAGGCAGGGAACCAAAACTATAGAAGACAACACTTTATCACTTACTACATCTGGTTGTTTGTCTCTCAAGACAGTTAGCTCTGCTTTCATATCCCTCATTGTCTGTGATATGGAACATTAAGTGTACAGTGAAAACAAACAAGATTAAGAGTCAAAACAACCCAAGAATCTATATATGTCCACTTGTAGAGCATTCAATATGCTATAGCCATGAATAGTGTTAGACATGAAACTCACATCTTCAAGGCGATTGGCTCTGTCTCTGGAAGCCTTTGCAGCAGCATTAGCAAGGCTTTCTTTCTTCTTCAGAACCCGTAACTCATCAGATGTGTCAGATGGTTGAGTGCTGCTACTCACTCTTTGCTTCTCCAGTTGTTTCTGTAATACCTAAAAAATAATTATGTGGAATATTCCAGTCATTGCTACATATCAATGTATTTATAAATTATATGAAACTTAATAATCATATTATAAGCAAAGTTTTGTGTGTCTGTCCGTGTGTCTGTGTGTGTGTCACGGGGGTTCACCGGAAGTGATCCGACCTCGAGCTAAACCGCTACTTTTTCTCTAGACTGTAGAAAATGCAAGCTACGAAAAGTGTGCCTAGACAGCTAGCTTAGAGAGTGCTAGCCTAGGATAGAATTACAGGCGCTACAAGTATGGCTGACTGTTTTTGAGATCGCTGACAAGGCTTACCAGTGGCATCCGTATCCGACAAAGAAGCGTGATAGAGCAGCCAATCTTTACAAATGAAGCGTAGCAAGGGGAGAGCTTTCGCCTATAAGAGTCTGCTTCTCTGTCACTGTACACGAAACACAGCTAGCCAGATAACGAATTTCTTTGCCAGCTGATTGCGAAAATGGCGGAAGTTGGAAAAGGGTCGTCTGTGACGTCACGTATTAAGGTAAATAGGCCAAATTGTAAAGAGGAGCAGCTCTGTACTGTGCAGGCATGCATGGTTACCTTTCACTTTCCCAGTATGCAAATGCCTGTGCTTGCATGCATCTAGCAGTAAACATCAGTATACTTCATACACAAGTAAGGAGCGTGGCGAGCGAAGCGAGCCACACTCCTTGTAATAATTATTAATGTCTGGGGGCAAGCATTAATTGCTTGACTCATACGTTAATAAAACTATTTCTAGGTGCAAAATAGAGGCTAAGATAATATTATAAGGTGCTCACTGCTATTTTGGCCTGCAAGGCTGCTTTTTCGTTCTCCAGCAAGGTCTTCTCTGTCTCAGAGAATATAGGTCCTGAAGCAGAGAGTCTCTCCTGATCTCTTCGATGGCCCAGGTCGTGAAGTTGTTGTCTCATCCTCTGTAAATCAGAGTCATGAGTTGATTCTTGGAGCTCAGATGAAGGTGAATGAGGCAGAGATGGCTGGGAGGCTGTTAGCATCATCTGTGATGACAGTGGACTGTACTCCTTCCACAACTGGTCGAAACTGGTGGCCTATATAAACATTTAACAACATAATATTATAACAAAAAATATATTAATTGCATTATAACTAAACATAAACAGTTTTATGTTGGTGTGTATTCTGACCTTTCTTGGCAGAGCTGGCATATCACTGCTTTCTTTCTGAGTGAGAGCATAGACTAGGTTAGCCTCAAGATGAGGATCATCCAAGTGGAAGGCAAACATTTCTTGAGCCAGCTTAACAAACTCCACAAAGACTACCCTGCCCTCTCCATCGATGTCAAGTGTGGAATAGATCTGCTCCTTTTGCTGAGGTGACATCAAGTAGCCCATGTAGTTTAGAGCCTGTAATAATAAGCCCATAAAATCAATGTATGCAAGTGCAAGTGAAGATTTGCCACCATACCCATTCAAGTTTAGCCAGTTTGACTCTAGCATTAGGATCCATAGACATCCTCTTGTGCATGGAATCTGACTTGTATTTGTCTGTGGAATGTAACAACAACACTCTTAAGGAGCACAAGTGTCTCCACTTCACTCTTACCTCCACGTCCCGTGCTATCTTTCTTGCCCTTATAATGAGAGGGGGTTGATTTCTTTCCCCCTGACTCATTCTCTCTTAAACGGCCCAAGTCCTGTCGAGGGAGGCCCTGGTCTCTTGGAGGAGGAGTGCCACCTCCTGAGTGTGATCCATCACTCACAGATGACCCTATGGAATTGCTGATTCTTTAAAGAGTCATCAATACGAATGGATATGTAATACCTCTTGTCTTGTCAGACGCCTCGAGAGTGTCAGAGTCAAAGACAGAGGAGTGTGTGCTCCGAGGAGGGTTGGGGAGAGTCTGGGGAAGATCACTCTGTTGCTTGTGGTCATCAGAGGGAATCCTTTCAATGACCAGAGTGAAGGATTTCACTTGCGGTCTGCATGGAGGGTGTAATAACAATGGGATGTACTGTATGCAAGTGTATAGCTATGTCTCTAAAGAAGACTCTCCATGTAAGTGGGGAGGAGAGGGGGAAAGGGGTGTGTGCATGAGTACCTAATTTTCATTTGAGTGAGGGTAGTGAGTGCCTTCTCTCTGGTTATGCCAGTGAAAGACTCTCCATTCACTGTCAGCAAACGATCTCCCTTCTTCAGACGACCATCCTGCAATATTGTTGATGGCATTCGAAAGTAAATTCATTGCTACCTGTGTGGTGGTTCAATATAGCTGGGCTATGGAGAGCTATGGGTGGTTACTAAAGCAAACACATTGTGAAGACTATGAATGCTCTTAAGGGAATACCGAGGAATGTTGACTTGTTGTGTGTGTGTGTGTGTGTGTGTGTGTGTGTTCATCCAATAGTGAATACTCCATTGAAGTTATATGATGGCTTTGTATCACAGGGTGAAAGAACTCACTCGTGCTGCATCCATTCCATTCATGATCTTCTCAACAAAGATATGAGGTCCTTCATCCCTGTTGATACCTCCAGCTACTATGATACCCAGACCATTCAACTTTGGTATCACAAATGATTCTATTTTGGGAGCCACTCTGGTTGGCGAAGGGAGTAGAGTGGCAGAGGGGGGAGGGGTCAGAGAGGCTTTACCCTCAGGGGGACTCCTGCTCCTGGAGACAATAATGAGATCAACACATGAATCATCTTTGATCCATTAATGGGACTGTTATCAAGCCATTATTTTTTTTACCTAAGTAGGTCTTCTTTCAGGTCAGCAGAAACAGCACTTCTTATTGGCTGGGCATATGGGATGGAGTGATCTGAATGGTACATGTACATGGATGTGTGAATGGATTGATGGTAACTTTGCTAGCTTGTGAAAAGAACACATCTTACAATTGTAATACTCTAATGTACTCAGGGTGATCGACTTACCATCATTGTCTAAAGCAGGGGGAGCAGAAGTGGGTGGTGGTGGTGGAGGTGAACTGTCAGAGTCACTCCTAGTGCCATGGTTGTCCATTGACACCACGACATCACTCAGTTGAGTGATGGCAGACTGTGGGCTGGTAACCAATGGAGCTGCTACTTGTTGAGCATTGTTTGAGTTTGTGTTGAGGGCCAGTAGTTGTTGGTTGAGATGTTCAGCCGTGTCTTCATCATCATCAAGGTCGTCATGGCTACTGATGTCTGTCGTTGATATTTGAGTCAACTCACTGGAAGCTGAAGAAGGACGAGTATTGGATGTTCCACCACCTGTTTCTCTCTTCTCAGAAGACGACGCTTGAGGAGCATTCTCTTTCTCAGGAGCAGGAACAGGAGTTGAAGTTGCTACTGGGTTCGAGAGTTGTTGATGTCCAGGCACTTTGTAAGAAAAATAATAAAATGGAAGAATGAAATATTAGTAATTGTGATGATACCTTTTGGCATGTCTTTGAGCAAAAGAGATGCTGAAAGTCGTCGAAAGTCAGACTGAGTCTTTGGATCTCGAGATATGAGCAACGTGATGGTATTACTCATTGCACAGTTTTTCAGTATCTCAACGGCACTATCAGACAAACAAGAGTACAGTCAGTTATTAAAGCACTCTATGATAGCAAGTTCAAGGATGCATATGAGTTATGGGTGTAGGGATAGTATTTGGAGCAATACCGTTCATTTGAGACTCCTTGAAGGCTAGTTCCATTTGCTTTAAGGATTTTATCTCCTCTTTCGAGACGTCCTGCAATAAAGACATATATTGAAGATGAAGGACTGTGTGAGAGAGTATAATAGAACTGTTTACCATCTCGAGCAGCAAGGCTTCCTCTTATAATTTCTTTGACAAAAATCCCAAAGCCTGAATCTTGAGGGGAGGTCATTGATTTACCCCCCACAATTCGAATTCCTAGTCCATGTCTAGTTCCCTTGATGGTCACCTCATGAACATGATCATCATTCTCCTGCTCTTCAGGCTCACCATCAACTGTGGGTGGAGAACCAACTCTGAATAGGGAGCACCATGAGCCCCGCCCCATAAGAACCATGATATGTATTTTTTGTGTATTTGTCCAGTTTACCACAGATATTTGCATTGACAGTGAAACTTACCCTTTACTCTATCTGAGGTAGCTGGATCTGCTGTGTCGGTCATTTTGAAGTCTCAAGACTGCAAGCTGGACCTTGATGCCGCCCACTTTATAACACTAACTCTATATAGCTGTACAACTAATTAACTATGTGCAAAGAGCCCCACCCCCTTTTGTGACGCCGCTCACTGTCGACCCGTACCTTGTAACAACACTGTTCCTGAGGCTCAACACACACTGTATGGATAATGGTATGTCACATTGTACTCCCACTGATTTGCAATTGCACTACATTATAAGCTCATAAAATACTCACTTTTCAGTTCATAGAAATTATATGCAGCTATCAGATGAGAATTTTCTCCTAATTATTATTTATATTTGAGATCAAGCCGGTTTCATTGAAATACTGGTAAGCCGTACATTCATAAGAGTATGATTATGATATAAAACAGGGAAAAAAAATGAACTTTAAATGTTCTGCATTACGACATAACTAGAACATTGAATGGATCATCGATGTCCAAACTTTTGAGATTGAGAGGCTGTAGGGACATTAGCCAATCTTCAATACCAAGCCTAGAATATAGGCTGATTTCTAGAGATTTGTGCTCTAATGTAAACTCTGGAATGACCAAGTCTTGGTACTTGTTGTCAAGGTTTTCAAACTTACTATACAGCCCTCGTAGTTTCACACATTGAGCATGTGAACAAGGCGATGAAAGGAATGCAACAATCACTTCTTGAACTATGTCATTTGCCAGCTCAACACCACAGAAAGAGAGGCTTTCAAAATGAGGTCGTTGGACAAGCGAATAAATACTCTCAGCAAATCGAGACCTTGTTGTCACATCAAATGAACATGGTGATATGTCAACTAGTGAAAGAGAGGACAACATTGATTGAGCCATGACGATATTCCCCAGCTCATTTGAAGCAAAAACTGATTCTGTTTCAATTCGATCAATGGACGGCATCTGAAGATTGCAAGTTGAGTCAATAAGAGAGGGAGCTATAGCAAGGATATGATCATCCTTTACGTCAACTAAAAACAGACTTACAAGTTTTGAACTAGGAGTACACAGAATATCTTCTAGGACGTTCTTCAGTGCTTCTACTGTTTCTTCATAATCAGAAGTGCAATTCAATTCAATTTTGTTAGTTTTGCTAAGGAATTGACCAACTAAGGGCTTTCTTTTTTCACATTGCCAGCTCCATTCTATAGCATCATATCTGCAAACAGTGATGTACATTTCTTTTGGATAGTAATTGCATTTTTCCATTAAGAATATGAGAGCATTCTCGTCTGATAAATGATAATAATTTGTTTTGTTGATATAGCTGGTATAGCGGTGTGGAACATACTGCAAAAGCTTGTTCACTTGTGCATAACAGCTTCGATCAATGGGTTCAGTTAACTGTTGTTTTAGCTCGTATTCAGCTACAGGCATCTCAAGCTCAATTCCAGTCACTTCATTGTAGAGAAAAGAAGATGGCTCTCTTGTAAGAGCAACAGTTACTGCTTCTATTTTCACAGCAGCAACAAGATAGTTGACGATGTCCACAGGAAAATCAAACGACCAAGCTTGTTTCAGATGATCTGTATCCAAAGCAAGTACTTCATTGCCATTAGAGTAGTAGTAGCCAGTGGGACGTGCACATTTAAAGATAGCATTGACAATCGTTTCAAGATAATGTTCTCTCTTTGACTTTGTAATGGTCTCTACCGGATCTCCAGCATGGCTCCTAGTATGATTCAATATCAGACTAGCATTGTATTCATTTGTTATCAAATGAATGTATGGAGATATTTGGCCTTTAAATCTCTCTTCCCATATCTTTTCAGCATCAATACCATCAAATGCTTCAGTCCTTTCAAGTTGACAGAGATCTGCAATTGGTATGTGATGAAACAGTGGATGTCGCAGTGTTGGTGGTATGCAAGCTAAGAGTTCAGGTGGGTAGTGTTCCAAATGCTCTACTACTGTAATTAGACACAAGCATTGCAGGGATGCAGTTGAATACTTTACTCGGATTTCCCCCATAATTATAATCAATGACTTGAAGCAACGATACAGCTTAACTATAACTAGCTTTTACTTACAAAATTCAAAAATTAATGTTTATCACTACCAACTATATACTAGCTAGAATGTGTTAAATACTGCATTCATAGAATTTATCACATTAGCAGTTTGTTCTAGCTATTTCAATAGCAAAATTAATGGTGAAAAACCTTAAACTAAAGCTATTTATAAATGCTTGCACAATTGCTGATGATTCAGTGATGAATCTGCTTAATATTAGATTTATTTAAGAATGAAGATAATATAATCAAATTTTGACAAATATAACTGACCTAACTCAGCTGTTTAGTAGATAGAACAGCTACTCTGGTTACATGTTAGTTCTTAACTCAGACTTGTAGTGTGGCAGACCAGTCCTGATGGACTTTTATCACATGTACGTCATTAAATTTTTTTATTTATGGCACTATTTAGGTTGCAACTGTTATTCGTACCTCAAGTGACGTTTTGCCATTTTACAAAGCTTAGCTTGTTTTAGCTCCAAACATCATCGCTTCTGGCTAAATTACATCAATTAAGCTAATTCCACTTACAATTGTTACTATAGGAAAAGGATTATTTCATATTATAATTATAGCTTGGAACATTATATCTGACTCATGGTGGTTTGACAGCTCGCAAGAGTACACATACTTGCAGCTAGTGATAGAGATGGCAGTTCCAATGCTACGTACAGCCTTAGAGTGCACGTGGCCCATCTGATCCAAGTTAGTATAGTCACACACTAAGTGAACTAGCAACCAACATATAGTTCATCTTTAGTGGTACTCTCACCTGATATATGTGATGTGGGCCTCATGCACTGATTTGAATATTATCTTTGGGAAAGGATATAAGAGCAGCAACTATATAGGATGTAGAGTGAAAGCACTGAAAGGGTTATGTGCTAGGGTACATGTGCTTTGTACCATAGCTATATTATCTATGTTTGTACTAAGTTATTTTTCCTTTGAAGTGTGGCTTTGTTATGGTACAAGTGAACATAAACACAAAACGTAGCTAAGCTATACTGTTGACAAGTGTTGAAAGCACCAGAAATTCTAAAGAAATGCTCAAAAAACATCAATAATGAATTTGCAATCAGTCAATGGCACCCAATCCTCTTGGTATTATAAATAATTATGTGGATTCTTTATAGACTAAAACACTTGCTATTGTTAGCTATTGATTTGCTCTTAGTAAGAGCCCACATGTTGCTCTCAATATTTAATAATTTAAACCCATCCACAGGAAATTCCTTATAAGGAAAGATTTGCTTTCAAAGAATTATAATATTAATTTTCTTGTTGAATCCTGTTCAGGCTATTTCTGACACTCACCAGTACACCACAGTGTTATAATAATTAATTAATTATTATTGCATGTGTGTTAAACTGACAGATCTATACAATTATACACACCATAATTATGGTAATACATGAACCAGGATCGATGTGTGTCACTGTAACATGTAAATAGATTTTTAGCCTCGTCCCCAGGGAACGGGGCTAATAGATTTTTCAATGATTGATGTGCAATGAACAGACTGTGCATGCATGATTATAATAGTATTATAATAATTTTTTATTGTACAAAAACTTATACAAAACACGTATGCATTTGAAATGTATATCTGTTACAATAATTATGGTGTTTGGTATTAATTATTGATTAGCCACACAAAACATGTAGCGAGTGAAAAAAAAATTGTACAAAATTTGTCTGAAAGTAAAATAAAAAACAATTCCGTTATTTTTATATGCAAACTAAGAAAACATTCTTTGTTGGTGAATTAGTTATGAAAGTCTTCGTTTGATATACAGTTTGTTTTGATAAGCATGAATGATTAACATTACAAGCTAGTGTCCCCATTTCGTAGACCAGCAGAGCCATGTCGGGGTTGTGACTGAGCTGTAGGAGTAAAAGTAGTCGTCTTGTGTCTTGCTTCATCGGGAAATCGTGCAAAATATATTTTGGGGGCAAAAAGAAAAGCCTTGCAAGCTACAGCCACGACAAGTATGTAGAAAACCGTAAAGGAGAACGACAGGGCAGCTGTAGTATTACTCGGTTCAACCCCTAGCTCGAGAATGTAAGAAAGAGGTATGAAAAATCCCAATACTATAGCAGTAGTGAAAATAAAAGCATTAACGGTTTTAGTGTCTTTAAAACTTTCGATTTTGACTTTCCTTGTCATCACGGCAAGCGCTACAACCAGTGCTAACAGCAGTGCAAAGTATCCAAGAGTCAAACCTAACCAGACTATCACGAAATTCTTACCTCGTCTGCTTTCACATGTGAGGAATAGATCGTAATGAGAGCTGCTCGGATCTGATACAAACGTCTCAGTTATTCTTGTTTCCGGATGATCTATCACAGTCCAGAGTAGGAGAAGTACAACGCTGACAGACACCACTAGAAGTATGTAGACAAGAAGGGCATAATCGGACCACAGCTTCCCCAGCTTTTGGTAGTTAAAGAAGATACGATAGACACGCAATAATCTCCAGAATAGTGTTGAAAACAGCAACTGAATTCCAATGATAAAGAACCAATGTTGGGCAAGACACAAAGAAGCGAAGGCGTTTCCAGAAGCAAAACGAGCACGTATTGCTATCAGCAGCACAGACACATAGAGTAGGTAGCAAGCTACAAGTATGACGAGACTTAGCACAGGGCTGGTAGCTTTAATGTCGTGGGAGTTCCAGTAGTAGATGAAGAGTCCCAACACTATTGTAGTGAGGACCATGAATATAGCTGTCAGCACAAAGGTTACAATAGGAAGAGGAAGTGGTATTCTTATCTCAATTCGATCAAACTCACCAGCTATGAGACTGAGTTCTCTATTCTCTACAATAGCAGTGCCATTGTACGTAGCCAAACGCATCAGCACTCCACTACCATCAGGATCAACTTGACAGATCTTCACACTGATGCTGGAAAAATCACTGACCTCGTGATCATCATTGAAATCAATAGGCCCACCAGCTCCATCAAAACTTACACCTTCCAAGTGTTCTAAAATAATCTCAGTTATATTTTGCGATCCAAGACGATAGTCCTGCAAATTTACTTTTTGGAGGTCAGAAGATGCTAGTGATGAGTTCAATGCTTTGGTGAATGCCAGAACAGAATCATGCATAGCATTAGCATAATATATTTGATCCTCCCTGGCACACAAACTGTTTGTAAACCCATTCTGCTCTAATCTATTCCGATATTCATTAACATGGTCACTGTACTCGGTCATTTTAAGAATCGGACCATGTCGACTACCATCAACAATGTAATTTAACAAAATAACTCCCTGTAGTGCTTTTACCATGTCATCACCACTACACTTGAATCCAGACATTGTAACCACTGGCTTCTTTAACTCCTCAAGGGAATTGCCATGGAAGATCCACAGATATTGTGGCCAAACCAATCTATCCCTGGATGCCTGACAGAGCAGCTCTCTTGCACGATCATCGGGAACGGTTGCATATATAATCCTCGTACCATTTTCACTGATCTCCTGGAGTATTGCTACAGTTTGAACTTCACCAGATACAGTGATGCTAAGAGTAGGATCAGCCTTGATCCGTTCCTGAAAATCGCTGTGTATTGCATCGTAATCTATGATCAGACTGTCACTCAATCGAAGTATGTTGATTCTATTCCATCCTTGATGCTTCATCAATGCAACGACCACTTCATTGTAAATAGAAGATGGTGGGGCAGTTTGAAAGAGGTTTTCAATGTCGACATCTCTTGATTTGGTGATGGCAATTGGAGGAGTAAACCCAGACGTTACCTGGGCAAAGTCAATTCCAGGCTGAGAAGCAAGGGGTGATATGGTTAGCATCGTAGCAGAGCAAACCATTCCAATAACACCAATTATGCTAATTGATTCTGGATAGTTAGGTCGTGCAAGGGCGGAATAGTTAGCAAAACTGACGAGTGAGACTGCATTGGTAGCTGAGTTATCATTGCAGTTGTTTGTTCGAGCTGGGATCACTTCCAGTTCAAAATCACGTAAAAGTTTGTGTTCATTGATTCTCTCAATAGCAAGCTTAGCAGCTTCTATCAGCTCTTCTCCTCTGTCAACACAGCTAGTGGCATCGTCATTTTCAAGTGGGACCAAGGCGATGAGATGAAGTGGATGCTTTGCATCTTGACCTTTGCTGTGTAGAACGGTAACACTGCTCCACATCAAAGCACAGACAGCACAGAAAAATGATAACTTCATACTGGTCCAATTACTGTTCACTTTTCTCACTGA
Organism: Tethya wilhelma; assembly: GCA_964030475.1. Taxonomy (NCBI): domain Eukaryota; kingdom Metazoa; phylum Porifera; class Demospongiae; order Tethyida; family Tethyidae; genus Tethya; species Tethya wilhelma. The sequence continues at coordinate 2,643,473 of CAXIPT010000008.1, read as the reverse complement.
CAACTGTCAGAGCAAATAGCATTTTAATCACATCACGTTTCCTGTTTTGTGGCTTAGCTGACTGCCCAGTAATGAATACTAATTGCATGATCAATGTAGATGAATGATTATTATTAATGATGTCATGGTGAAACCCTATTGTATACATGTATCATGGTATTTCAACCTAGAGATCTTGGGATTCTGTTCGGAATTACCGTATCACTGAATCTACTGATCATGATACAGTCAGTTTACAAATACTAAAGCTAACTGTCTACAAATTAAAGAAGCAGAACATTTTCGTGCAAAAATACTTAATAATACGTACTGGCCTTGACTACAGAAATGTAATGGTATAAATGCCCAAAACATAAGATCACTGGACACACAGACAACGGCAGGTGCAAGGGATATTGCAGTACACACGACATCACTGTATCCATGTGCACAGCACCATGCACTCTGGCATGAACACAGGCAGCTAACCTAATTAAACCAACTTTAGAATGAGAAGGAAAACAGTAATGAAATTCTTGTGATCACACACCTGCAGTAGACAAACAGGCAGTGACATTCAGGACCAACATCGTCATAACATAAACAGAAAAAGACATAATAATTATAACAAGACCTCATTCTACACTATCACTTTTGTTGCTGTTGTTTGGCCTCTTTAAGTCTATTTTGCTTCTCTTGTATTCTTCTCTTTCTCTTGGGCAGCACAAGTTCAATTCTGAGTGGTACAGTCACTGTGGTGGTTTCATCCAACCGCACCCGTACAGTATGTTCACTGCTAAAGTCTGTGATGGGTTCTTCAAGATCAATACAGTCGATGGGTACATGGAGCTGCAAGTCTCTTTGGAATGCCCTGGATATGTGTTGTTCATAGACAGCTGACTTTGAACTGGGATCGTGTTCTACACTGAGCGTTTTTTCACTCAGAAAATTTGATAGGAAATCAACCTCATTTACAGACGAAGTACCTTTGTTGATTCTAAATGCATCATATTTTAAAACATTGTTTGGTGTCACATATACAGCCATTTTTCTCGGAAGCAAACAATTCCTGCCATATCCATGTTTCACATCCACTACCTGACCCTTGACCCCAAGTTTGGGCACATCTTGAGCGAGAATGATGCTTAGTCGAGGATTTCTGTTTGGTTTCTGCTTCCACGGCTTTGATTCTTGCCTTGTACCATAATTTCTCCATTGCGCTAGTAAGTAAGGTGATCTCAAGCCCTTCCCGAGCCTTGTTTGAGCACTAAATCGTAAGAAAACTGACGCCATCCACGATCCTATCGCCACGTGGGTCATTCTCCGAAGTCACATGACAGGTCTTGTGACAACCGGGCATTTTTGAATGAGAAAGATGGCGGCAGGCAGAGAAGTACAGTCGTGAAGGAGAGTGCGTGACTTTCTTCGATGAATATCGACGTTTGGAGTAGTCTATTTGAATTAGGCTTGTGGATTGCATGCTTTAGTAGGTGGATATCGTCTCAAGAGAATCCAGAAGACCCCCAGACGCTGAGTGTATGTGAACACTTGATGTCAAATCCCGCCTGTTGCAGTTTGTGAGAAGATGACGTCAGGTCACCCAGCCCATAAACCAGCTGAGGTACGCAATTAATAGCAAGGCAAGAAGGGTAAAAGCTTTTTGCTGGGGTGCTGACAGCTTAGTGTGAGTCCAGGGTATGCCAGAGAGTTCAGTACTTGGCTGAAAGTTGGGGTGGCCCTTGTACTAGTGAGACTAGCTTCCTGTAGAGAGTCCCCTGCTGACAGAGCAAGGAGCTCAAGCAACAAAGACAGGTGATATCTACTGCTGCTAGATCCTGCATGTGCCACGGCTGTGACAGTGTGGCATACACCTCCAATATGTGGCATGTACTATAAGCTGCATGCTGTTTGTATCCTGTTCAGTTCAAGTAGTAGATGTATTATGGTTAATGTGTCTACACGCAGCTCTTCAGGGCTGACCTGATCAGTGCTATGAAAATACCTGATTCGATGCCAATGGAGACGGGATCTTACCTCACTATCAGAGAGACATGGAGGACGGAGTGGGAGGTTGGAGTACAGGTATGTCTGATGTGTGAACTTAGCAAATGAACACATGTCAGTCAGTGTCTGTCACTACTACAGACTTGTAATGATGTATGGTTCTGTTTAATAAACAGGCTTGAAAGCTGTTCTTGTAGGTGTGCATTATTTGGAATTCATAAAATGCAGGGCTTCCATACTTAGCATTCCTAATATTATTAAGCTGTGAATATTGCATTGTGTATAGTCAATGGAAAAACATTCAACTGGAGGTTGGGCTGTTAGGTAAACATAGCGAATGATTATGGGTCAAGTAACTGTGTGACAACTGACACCATAGTCTAGTCTACCTACACCTCCTGGATCAGGAATGGTTACCATTGTCAGGCCCTCATCTGTGTTCTAGTTGTGTAGTGTTATTGTGAACTCCATTCTGTGGTCATGTTTTGGCACTTACATGTCCACATTATATATGGGTAGACACTTGACTTGCTAGTGTGTGTGTGTGTGTGTGCTAGTAGATGTTCAGCATGAATTATCTAACTTCTTATAATTTTAATGTTAGAATGTCCTTTATACTTGGAGGAGGATAGCACAATAAGGTTGGGGGTTGAAGGAGCACATTGCACACAGCTTACAATTATGAACCCAACTACTATCTCCCCAGCTAGCTTCCTTGATAAACATAACTCCAAGTCAATCGTCGACTCTTTCTCCGTCTGTGTTAGTACCTACTTGTGTCCCTACTGTTCCTCTACTACTGTAGTATGTCTTTGACCTCTTTGTACCTTGACAAGACTAAACTAGCATGTGCATTTAAATCACAAAGCAAACACTGTACACTACTTCTCTGATGCTAAATACGTCATTGAAACTGAGGATTGAGGTTGAGGTCAAAGGACATGCCAACAAGTGAACATGTATATAATCAGGGGACCATCCCTTCCCTGATTGCATACTCTTGATGTCTTCCTGACATCATATTAATTCTAACCTGGCTCTCCCCTCCCACCTACTTGTAAGAGGTCCTGCCTGGGAGAGCCTGGGAACAAGGCTGTAGGCCTAACACATAGGCTATCTAAACTGATACTTTGTGAGTGTCTGTCACCCCATTGTTCATGTGTGCATGTGTTGAGTATTCAAGCCTATATATCACACGGCCATCCCTCCAGGTTAAGATGGGGCTGGGAGCAAAGCTTGGCTTGACCTCACATTATTGGTGTACATTACATGAACCACATCCCTGTTTGGTGATGTGTACTTACACATCACTCTCTATCATTTCTGGAGCTACTTATTCAGCACATGTAATGACGTGCACTACATGTACAGTACATTATTTGGTTGATTAGAAACACTACTGTTGTATCCTTTCATGCCTACTCCCGTGTACATTTACAAGGTGCCTTCCAATTTATCAAAAGCATGTACCTATGTCGTACTGTTTGTGCACCTGACTAATAACCCATGACAGTTGCTTTACGTACTGTTGGCTTGTGGTTCATAAACTGTAGAATCTATGAGGTTCTGGAAGTGTTCTACAGGTGTCTCTTCAACACTAGGAGGTCCCATTGATTGCATAGATATTATTTCATCGTGGTACATAACATTTTAGTGTCGTGTGGGAATTCTATAGCATGTTCAATAATCAGAGTGTAGTGTTAGGAAGCACAATAGTATGTGCTAGATTGACTGTCTCTCTTTCTCATTGGCATTCCAAGGCTTGCAACAAAGAGGAAAGGGTGAATAGGGTTTTTTTAAATCTGACCACTAGCATGGTTTTCTCAAGCATTTGCAAATGCCTGTACCTATTTGGACCTGCGATGGTAAATTCTAATGTGTCTTGCCACTACTGATCAACTGACACCATCACCCATATTTGGCCCATAATCCATTTTACGAATTATTTTATGAGTAAGATTGCCAGTTGTAAACGTCAGTCTTATAGTGACAGTTCCTAGTTAACTAGGTTAGCTTTATTGGTATTCTGAGAACATTGAGATACTGGAGATGGCATTACATTTTTAGCAATCATCCACTTCTACTGCTACACACGTTCACTTCATTCCAAGTTGCTGTGGACTGATGATAGGCTTCCTCTCTCTTACTTATGGTGGTAGTTGTAATGATTTACATGTGCTACCTATTCTTCTCCTCAGGTTTGCGTGAGTCCAGACCATATCCCAGAACCCAAGGCCAGGTCAGTCCACTGTGAAGCTTCTGATAGACCATGAACTGTGACAATGATGTTGTTTTTGTGTCCTAGTTATGCATTTCTATGCTTGTGGTTTTCTATTCCTATAGTGAACTTGTAGGTAATTTTTTTATAATTGCATTTTTCCGCAGGACAATTGATGATCCACCATCACAGTCTGAGGAGTTTGAACTGTAAGTGTGAGCACACTGCACACACGATGCTGACACTCATGCCACTGTGTATGTGTATGTACAGTCTTAGTGACTATCTTTAGCTTTCATAGCATTCTTCAGTAATGGGAGCAACTTGGAGTACTACTTACTTATTGCAGAACTTTCTGTGTAGCTACATGCCCACTAAGTTATGAATCTAGAGTAGACCTACATGCATCCTACATCAATGGTGTACACAATGTAATGGTGTTTGAGCCATTCAGAAGGCCACTAACACATGTAACACATTAATGCCAACCATGCGCACATGATGTTCCTCTCATCCCTTACTGTCTGGCAGGCCGTCAACGAAGCTCCCTGAGAGTGAGAGTGATGACCAACAGGTGATGTATGATCTCGATGACCTCGATTTAAACTGGTTGGAGAGTGTTAACCAAAAAAGAAAATTTAGAGGTTCGTAGTGCCATAGTATGGTGCAAATTTCTATTGTGTCATTGCTATATAATCTGTTGTCTTTCTACACAAGAAAGTCGCCATATTATTACAGTGATACTTCATTGTGATTGTCTCCTTCCTCTCTAGCTCTGGCTGGTTCCAGTGGCTTGTCTGAAGACACTCTCAGAGCTGCTATACTCACACTGGAAACCAAGGTAGGTGAGAATGAATGGATAAGCAAATTAAGCCACAAGTTATATTTGTCATTTGTTGTTGGGTAGTTATTACTGCTGTTCATTGAAACCCAAGTTGTCTCATAAGTAGTCTATTAAGCTAGAGCTTTTTTCTTGTCAAGTGTAGAAAAAAGTGTCTAGCTATCTCTTATAACAATACCCATTTGATCTTGTGATCTTGCATGGAGAAAACCTACAGTTTACTAATCACAATATGGGTGAGACAGCTTATTTATGCAGACAGTGCTTCCCTCTTAAACAAAGCCCTTAATCTTAAGCCAGGAATTCATTATTGCTAAGTACTACAATGGAGAAAATAATGGTTTTCATGGGTCTGTTGGCATAGCACTTTAGGGGCTGAAGCATGCTCTACACTGTGTAGTTGTGTGTACTCAATGGATGGTTTCATTGGCTTCAAATTATGACTACTGTATCGGCTTACAAGCACCATTATGTTGTATGTGATGTGTGTCACTGTACAGTGTCAACAGAACATGACTCGTGCAGTGGCCACCGAGGAGACCCTGGGTATAGAGTATGACGAGCACACTGTCTGTGACATCTGCAGAGATGTGAGTGTTTTGGTAGTTTCCTGATAGATCATCCTGTGTACAAATGAGGTTTTGTATTCAACACTGTTTTCCTTTCTGTTTTATTAATGGCTTGTTTTTCCTTTCCTCTGTAGCATGAAAGTGAAGAGTCTAATGAAATCATTTTTTGTGACATGTGTAATGTTTGTGTTCATCAGGTACTCTTTACTATATCTAAGCATACAGTGCATAGCTTGAACAAATACACACACACATGCACACACACACACACACACACACACACACACACACACAGGCCTGTTATGGTATAACCACTATTCCCAGAGGGGAATGGCTGTGTAAAGCTTGTCTAGCTGGTGAAGATGAGCCTGAATGTGTCTTGTGCCCCAACAGAGGTGGAGCCTTAAAGAGAGTTAGACCTGGTAACACCTCTTGGGCTCATCTGAGCTGTGCTCTGTGGATACCAGAGATTAGAGTGGGAAATATTGAAAAAATGGAACCCATTACTAATGTTGATGCAGTTCCTGTAAGTTCATGTGTGCTCTTGTCTTAAAAGGTGTTGATTTTGTTTTCTTTTGTCTTGTTGTGCAGCCATTTAGGCGCAATTTAGTGTGTTGTTTGTGTAGAAGAAAGTATGGTGCTTGCATTCAATGTTCAGTAAGTTGTTTTTGCATGTATCACTCCTTATCTGTTCACAACCAGTTATTGTTTCACTCTTCTCTGATAGTATCCTTCCTGTGCCATAAACTACCATGTGACCTGTGGCTTCAAACAAGGCCTCTACATGAAGACTAGGCTGGATAGGACCAGCAGTGGGGTCATACATGAGGTAATGTGAGAATAGAAGCACAATGGACCATTTCTTCCTCTTCACACCCACAATTTATGTTCTGCCTGAACAGCCCTTTAAGGCTGCTTTGTAGTGAGAGTGAAATATGGTACATATTTCAAATATCTGTAGCTAGGAAAAAGACTCTTGTAAGAGTACTAAGAATGATAAACTCTTGTTTACACTCTGGTTGGTGAATTCTGTAATAAAGTAATTGCCCAGACACACTTGTGCGTGGGATTTTTATGATGTACATGGGCTAAATATTCACAGAGAGAGAGCCTGCATGGGAAAACCTATGACAATAGTCATAGTGCTACCGTACAGTCTACATGCATAACACACCTCAAGTATAAGGAACTAGATACTTCGATTTCCTTGGTACATTTACTATTAAATTTTAAGGATGTACAAGTGTGTCTGGGCAATTGCTTGCTCACCTACCAGAGTGCAAACTTAAGTGTATCATTCTCAACATGATTTATTGTTACTCATCTTTAGTAAAAAAAATTTTTATAAAAGTACCATATGACAAAATAACTCTTGATAGTACAGTGTAGTTATACTTTCATTTTGGTTCATAATTTTAACCACAAGTAACATACATGTATGATATGTGTGGTGGTAACTATAATTTTTGTGCCTGTTCCAGTACATCCATCCTGTTGTAGTAATGGTGCCATGCATCCTCATAGCAAGTGTGCTAATATGGGTATAGATAGAATAGTAATCCATGCACCATTGCTTAATACCATATACCTACTCCACTCATTGCTGCAGTCCTACTGTCCCAAGCACAGTGCCTTGAGAAGACTCCCATCGTGGTGCAATCACCTTCATGCCCTCTCCACCTCCTCACCCATCAAGAATGACATGATGATGTCCAGCAAACCCTCTCAGCTTGTTGAGGTCCAGGAGTCCTTCTACAAGTTCACCTCACCAGAAGAGCTGGCCAAAGAGATGAAACTCTCTGCTAAACTTAGTGCACTTATTTATAATTACTGGAAACTTAAGAGAAGGGTAGGTCACCATGTTGTGTGTGTACTGGTACCTCTTTAATGTAGTGCTGGCTGGGGGGCTCTAGAAGGGGGGAACTGAAAGGGAGGAGTCATCCCCCTTCAGATTCGAGAATAGTATTGGTGTATTTGTTCAAAATGTATAAGTCAAAAGAAATGTTTTACACCAGTTTCTAACTCTTCCACAGTACCAAATGTTTGGTTACTTAACCAGGAATTGCATAAGTACTGTGGCCAGTCGTCATATTTCTTCCCTTGAAAAAAGACTCTGTTGGTGTTCATGAATAGGGATTATATCTGTGATAAACTATTGGTGGGCATTGTGTGATAGTAAGAGATGGTTGATAGTGAGGTAGCAGCATTGCATGAGGGTAGTACTCACCCAGACCTATCCTAGTCTCCTTATGGCAGTATCCAATGTGTCGGGTTTCAATGTGGAAACTTTATGTGAGGAAACAGAGAGTACCCATATGTAGATCAGGTGCATTTGTATAGGTGTATGCTAACCACTTTGATCATTAGAACTCAAAGAGGATGTTTCCTACTCATATTTGTGCAACCACCTATTGTGTTGGTGGCCAACTACTCTCCACACATCCTGTGCTTGTCTCTCACTATTGCGTTTCTTTCTCCCCCAGTCTCAGCACAACAGGCCTCTCCTCTCTCACCTCCCAATAGAGAGTGCCCTGGAGGGGATCAAATCAGAGCTAGCTACTTCAGCAGTCAATATGGTGAGCCACAACGTGCCACAAACCACACCCTCTTTCTCCTTTGCATATGGGATATAGTCATGTGCAACGATTAGCATATACAGAGAGCCTTNATGCAAATTCTCATGGTGGCCACTTGCTGTGTCAGTCAGTGCATCCTGGAAAATTCCAGTTACCCATCACAGCTGGGTGGGCTGCAGGTGTGCCAAAGACAACCATACCACTTTCATACATGAAAAGAAAGCCTGATGCCACTGGGCCCTTGAACACACACACAACTAGTGTGGCGCAGCGACCCGTTTCAGTCCCGTGTAATGGTCTGGCTCACCAGACTACCCGCACACAAATTCAATAACAACAAACTCGGTAACAAGGAGCTACAAAGTTATACAGTTATGACAACACCAACGTACTTGCTCTTCATCTTTAAAAAAGCAGTTCGAGGCCATCGTACGGTAGACGGTAGAGGAGAAAATATCAATAATAATATTATGATTGTGTTTTCCTTACAGTATATTTACGCGCGCGCGCAACAAAGTAGATCTTAGACTACACTACGCATGCGCAAATTAGCACGTGGTATGAAATGAAACAGAAATCACGAAGAAAACAAAGTCAGCAATGCTGCATTTAATAAGGACCATGTGAGTGCCAATCAGTGTGCAGGTGATAGTGATGGATAATATATTGTAACCTGGAGTCCCACTACCAGTGAGTTGGTATAGTAACAGGTTGGAATCAGAGTTGGGACTAGTCTTGCTAGCCAGACTCTACGCAAATTAATTTTAAAGATAATACAAACTGCTAGGGCTCGGGAATTTTCCAAGATGTAAATAGTTTGGCTAGCAAGACTAGGTTGGGACCAGAAGAGCAGAGTTACGACAGTCAGGTTGACTGCTGAGGTGGCACTAATTAACACACACACACACACACACACAAATTTCCACAAAATTCCAGTTACCCATCACAGCTGGGTGGGCTGCAGGTGTGCCAAAGACAACCATACCACTTTCATAGATGAAAAGAAAGCCCAGGGGCGGATCCAGGGGGGGGGGTTCTGGGGTGGCAACCCCCCCAAAACGAGTCAACTGCGTTGGAAATTTTGTACTCACGCTCAGCTAAATTATGCAATAAATTGTTTCTACTGCCGCTGAAGCTTAGTTTATAGGCAGAAATAAATATATTTAGCATTTTAGCGCCAGCCTCAAAGCCTGGACGGCTACGTGGATACTTACCTCGCTGAGAAATTGCTGCTAACGGTGTACTTTGAACTAAATGGGCGTGGCTGGCCACGTTTTGGGGGCGGGGCTACGTTACTTTGTGGGCGTGGCTACTAAAAATTTTCGGCGCGCTTCGCGCGCATTATTTACAACCCCAGTAATCTCAGAATCCTGGATCCGCCCCTGAAGCCTGATGCCACTGGGCCTTGAACACACACACAACTAGTGTGGCGCAGCGACCCGTTTCAGTCCCATGTAATGGTCTGGCTCACCAGACTACCCGCACACAAATTCCAATTCCTGTGCATTATTAAGCAGACATGCATGCATCTTCCAAAAACTGCTACTGCAGGATGTTACATCATAGTAATCAATGTGTGCACACCTGCTAGTCTGATTAGTTCCAGCTCGGCAGTTAACCTGACTGTCGTACCTCCTCTGGGTTGGGATGATTGTGGAAACAAGGGGCATGGTCAAAGCAGTTTTTTTGTTTCTTTTTTTAGTCTCGTCCCCAGACTCCACCCCTTCTCCAAGGAGAAAGAAAGTCTGGTATTAATTGAGCAAATTCTTGGATGTGCTGAGTAAGTAGTGAAACTGGATGTCATGTGACCAATTAGTGTGTGTGTACAGAGTGAGTTAGGAGCTTATAAAGGCAGAGCTCTAATAATATAGGCTGATGTGGTGTGTAGGGAGCCAATCTTGCCTCCCTACACAAGGACACCAGATTAGAGCTCTGCCCTTCATTCAGTCTCGCTGGCCAGATGTTGTGTGAGGGCAAACAAGACTACTATACAAGAGTCTGGCATGAGACTCAGGGTAAAGTCAGCACAAGGACCATCTTATCCTAGTCTGGTCGGCTCAATTTAGATTATCTATGTTTGATTGCTTACCATCGGTAGTCTGATGAAAGACGGATTAATTGTAAGTGATTCACACAAAGCTCAGCTCTTAACAATCACTGAGACATTCTGTACACTTGGCTCTGATTGACCTACTAACTTGAGTTTCGTGAGCCATGCAATGAAAGTATGACTTTCACATGAAAACTTGAATGCTGCAATCTGATTGGCAGTCATGTTTTTAAGACTGCTGACTCAGCACAACTGGGAATTTGCTCAATTGATACCAGACTCTCTTTCTCCTTGGAAAAGGGGTGGAATCTGGGTGAGCATTGTGTAAGAGATGGTTGATGGTGAAAATTTATAATAGCTGAGGTGCAGACTCACCCAGGCCTATCCTAAAGTCAGTGTCCTCTCCTTATGGCAGTATCCATGGCAATGTGTTGGGTTTCAGTGTGGAAACTTTATGTGAAGAAACAGAGAGTACCCATATAGATCAGTGCACTTGTGTATGCTAACCACTTTGATCATTAGAACTCAAAGAGGATGTTTCCCCTCATATTGTGCACCACCTATTGCGTTGGTGGCCAACTACTCTCCACACATCCTGTGCTTGTCTCTCACTATTGTGTTTCTTTCTCCCCCAGTCTCAGCACAACAGGCCTCTCCTCTCTCACCTCCCAATAGAGAGTGCCCTGGAGCAAAATTTGCTACAAACCGGACCCTCTTTTCCTTTGCATAATTATTGAATAATAGTCATGTGCAAGGCTTAGCATACAGAGAGCCTTGGTAACCCTTGGTGCACAGTCCTTTCATCTATTTGTTCAATTGGAATCTCCAGATCAAAAGATCTAGCCATCAGATACTAGTAAAAATTTAACTACATGAAAATTCAATTGCAATCTGAAGCTTCTATGAAGTGACAAGATTCATAGCTTTTAGTACCATGGCTAGGTATTAGTGTCACGGTTGTATTTCTAAGCAGGCCTTTTAGATGTGCACTCTTAATTTCGTAGTTTGAATTGTCTGCACTAATGTGGCTCTCTTGCATGCAGTGAGTGTGCTCAGTATGCCAATCTGGCATTCCGATAATGGTGCTATTCCTGTTGACTTTCAACGTGTGTGCTTAGATTTCTGAGATATAACTTAGTGCATGCACCAAGGGTTCAGCACCTTTGGTGTATTTATTATACATATGAAATACTATTGCAATGGTAGCCTAACAAACTAGATCAATAATTCTTAGTGAGTTTTAATTTTTCAAGTTGGCAACTTTTACCTACTATAACCATTACCTCACTCACATCACTACAGGCACATAACTTGGTGTACATGGTACAAAGAAGGGAGAGATTGAAGAAACAACTCCTAAAGAATCAAGCTGAACTGTTAGAGCTGAAACGGCAACTTCTAGAAGAGACTGGCAGTGATGATCTGCCTGGTTTGACTGAGGAGAGAGTAAAAGAGGAAGAAATGGAGGATATGGTGTCCGTTGAGTCCAGTGAAGAGCCAGATTCTCCTTCCATAGACAAACAAGGTATGTTTTTTAAGACCCAACTTCAAGCCAAGCATGATTGCCCTTCCTTCTAAGGCATGATGTGTAATATTAAATTTATGATGATACATTATAGGTCCATGACCCAGAAGGTGTCAGTCTCCTCTCTGCCTCCTCCTCCTCCCTCAACTGATGACCACCCTCCACTGTGTAATCATGTAGGCACAAGTGACTCACTATCACCCCCTGCGCTACCCCTCACCAATGGCCCACTGACACTACAAAGATTACCACTGGATCAATAATGTCTGTTCGTCCTCCATCCAAGATAGTCATAGCTGCCCCTCACAAACTTGAAGACAAACTGTTGAACAGTAATAGTATCCCAACTAGTATTGGCATCTCAAGAACTCTGAGGAACAGAGAGTTGTTGCCTCATGTTAAGAACACCACCACCACCACCCCCTTGCTATCAATGGGTGATAATGGAGACATACTGAAAGAGGAAAATGTATAGTTAAAATAAAGAACACGCTCAGTTCTGCAGAGAGTGGTAGTGGCACTGGTGCTGTGGTGTACACTCATCACAATGGTCCTTCACAGCAACATGCAGACATTGCTCTAGGCTCAAATTCAAGAACTAAAACTGATGGCCTTGTGTTAAGAACTGGGTCTGCGCCAAATTTAAGACACAGACCTTATACCATCAGTCATAAGAGTTCATGCATGAGATGCTTTTATTGTGATTGAAGATTTTCCTTTATTTGTGATAGTGATAGTGCTATAGGGAAAGAAAAAAGGGGGGGAAAACCTACAAAAGCCATGTGAGAACCATTACTTTTATGGAGAATATTGTCACACCAAAGTCACTAAAATTACTCTAAGGGCTCTTCATACATGCAGTAGCTTCCTTTAGGCTTCTTTATTTGGAACTGGAGTCCATTTAAACTTGAGGCCCTGTTTTAAATAATATTATGTATTACTACGTAATGCACTAGTCTAAGATTGAGACTGTCATGCATGAAGTTATAGGTTTCAAATTTTAGATACTCTACTCACTTGAGCACTACAGTATAAGCAACACTGAGACATCTAGCTATCGTTGACTCATCCGTGAGCCCGTTTGAAAAGTCAGACTGCTGCAGTCCAGACATCATGCTCAGAACCATTACTTCAGGTTTCCAGCTCCAGAGCCGCCCCAGGTCGCCTCACTGGTATATAGTGACACTAACACTCCTATTGCACAATCAGGCCGCTCTGGTTGCCGCTACTGTAAGTTGGATATTATTTCTTATAGTATTAGCGATTTCCAACCTTATTATGCAGCTATTGTGTAGTACTGAGGTTAAACTCAGTAGCGCTTGTATTTAATAAGCTAGTCACAAAAATCTTGGGTGTCAGGAGGCGACCATCTCAGCGTTTGTTGCGTTGAAATTGGTCGAGTTATCGTAAAGTTATGAGCATGCGCAATCAGGTGACCGCAAAAAGCCATACAAAACGTAGAAAATGTTTACTCAATGGATCCATGGACCACGTGGCACTGACAGCTGACAGGCCGATTTTGAAAGCTATTCCGTGAATGATAAAGACACTACTGGTTAGTTTGACACTTTCTAAGGTAACTTGGGTTGCTGATTTCAAATTGGTGCACTGTTTTCGCTCTAAATATAATGCTAGTATAGAAACTGGGCAAAACTTAGAGAGAAGCGAGTAATAATAACTATTAGGAATTACAGAGGAGTTTGAAATGTGTTTCAAGCTGGTATATGTTTCATAGGTTGAAGGGACTATTTTTATGGGCAAGAAGTATTTTCATACGGCTTGCGGAATTTGTTTACTCCAGGGTGCATGGTGATGGGTAGTCTCGCGGGCCAGACGTTCTTTGTGGGTTGGTCCTGTCCTGTGGTCCTGTTTGTGGGTCCCTCTACTCCACCCACAAAGAACGTCTGGCCCGCGAGACTAGATGATGGGCACTATTAGAAGTAACCATATAACTGTAGAAGTGTCTACTCAGCATCGCTGGCCCAGTTTGTTAAGCCGCTGGACGAGTGAGTTAATATGGTGTATTCTTTTGCCAAAGGGTATTTGAAGCCATAGAATTGCAATCGTTGGTTATCATCTGAAAGTAGAAACCTTACTAAACATTTTGGTGAAAGTTTGACATTCGTATCTCAATTTAAAATTAGTAAATGCAATAGTGTAATTTCCGCAGAGTCAGCCTGAAGCCAAGAAATTTTGGGTGTTAAAATAAAAGTCTTCCTGAATATTTTAGTGAAATCTGGATAGTCATAGCTTAACCGATGACTTAGTTATGATCGATTATAGTTAAGGTGTTTTAGAGTGTTACGGTGCCATATTTTCAATGGAGAATCCCATAAAACACATANTTTTTTTTTTTTTTTTTTTTTTTTTGCTATTTTGTGATGTCTGAGAATCCTGCTTTGTTGGAAAATTGTTTGAGTTATAGTTTGAATTGTCTGCACTGATGTGACTCTCTTGCATGCAGTGAGTGTGCTCAGGATGCCAATCAGGGAATCTTGTGACTGCACTTATTTTCAATGACTGTGCTAAGATTTTCTGAGATATAACTAGTGCACCAAGGGTTCAGCACCTTTGGTGCATTTAGTGATTCTAGTAATTATACATGTATAAAATACTATTATACACACAGGTTGGTATTGATATGGATGAGAATTTTCTACGAGTAGTAAACCTGAGGCAAAACTTGGAAAAGGTACAATATTATCTGTAATTGGTAATGGTAGCCTAACATAATTAATCAGTAAGTTATAGTTTTCCAACATGGCGACCTTTACCTACTATGATCCGTTGCCTCACTAACATCACTTCAGGCACGTAACTTGGTGTACATGGTACAAAGAAGGGAGAGATTGAAGAAGCAACTTCTAAAGAATCAAGCTGAACTGTTAGAGCTGAAACGGCAACTTCTAGAAGAGACTGGCAGTGATGATATACCTGGTTTGACTGAGGAGAGAGTAAAAGAGGAAGAAATGGAAGATATGGTGTCCATTGAGTCCAGTGAAGAGCCAGACTCTCCTTCCATTAGACAAACAAGGTATGTTTTTAAGACCCAACTTCTACCCAAGCATGATAGCCCTTCTAAAGCATGATTTGTCATACGTACGGTAGTACGTATAGTAGGAATGGGTCGAATGTCCCATAGACACAATACAAAATGTTGGTCACCATAAAAATCTAGTCAAACAAAATTAAACCTTCAAAGTTGTTCAGAGGCTCTCACCGACAGATTACCAACTGCATGCAAGGCCTAAACTCACAAAAACTTTCTGCAGCACTCGTAGAGAGCGCTAGTGGGAAGCCACCATAGTGCCATTTTTGTTCATCTAACTTACGTACGTACGTACTTACTTCCTAACTGACTTACTTGAAAAGGATTTCCAGAGACCCAGAATGTGTTGAGCCAACTTTGACAGCACAAAGTAAGTTCTTTTTATGGATACTACATTCCTTGATACTCGTTTTCATCATAAATAGGCCTAAACAAAAACTAGAAAGCTTTAAAACTTAGTGTATAAATTCATGCACTACAATGCAGCCATCTTTGTAGGTAGAGTTCAAAGGTCATTATCTATCCACATGGCATTTTATACGCATGCGCATTAGCTTGCTCCAGCATAATGTAGTGCATATAGCTGCTACTCAGGCTTTTTGTAGGGACTAACCAGTCTCTGATAGTCTCCACACTGTAGTGTTGAAAAAAGTGAATGAACAAGTAGTAAAAATTTTTAAAAATAAATAGTATAGAAATGGGCAGTGCGCTAAAAAGTATTGGAACAAGGCATGGTCTCAATTTTGACACATGACTACTTCATTTTTATGCCCAACTCTTGGCTGGCAGTCTAGTTTAAGTTAGATACCTGTCTGTTATAGTTTACTCCACTTCTTTAGTAGCCAAGTGATTAGCTACAGTACTGAGAAATTTGAACCAATGCAAAGAATGATAAACTATGGTATTATCGCAACACAACACTGATTCAGAAAATCCATATAAAGGATCAAGAATAAAAATGAAGTAGTCATGTGTCGAAATTGAGACCATGCCTTGTTCCAATACTTTTTACCGCACTACCCATTCCTACACTATTTATTTTTAAAAATTTTTACTACTTGTAATATTTATGACTGTGTTTTATGATACGTTGTAGGTCCATGACCCAGAAAGTGTCAGTCTCTTCTCTACCTCCTCCTCCCTCAACTGATGACCACCCTCCACTGTGTAATCATGTAGGCACAAGTGACTCACGATCACCCTCTGCACTACCCCTCACCAATGGCCCACTGACACTACAAAGATTACCACTGGATCAATTGTCTGTTCGTCCTCCATCCAAGATAGTCATAGCTGCCCCTCACAAAATTGAAGACAAACTGTTGAACAGTAATAGTATCCCAACTAGTATTGGCATCTCAAGAACTCTGAGGAACAGGGAGTCATTACCTCATGTTAAGAGCACCACCACCACCACCCCCTTGCTATCAATGGGTGATAATGGAGACATACTGAAAGAGGAAAATGTAGTTAAAATAAAGAATACTTTCAGTGCTGCAGAGAGTGGTAGTGGCACTGGTGCTGTGGTGTACACTCATCACAATGGTCCTTCACAGCAACATGCAGATATTGCTCTAGGCTCAAATTCAAGAACTAAAACTGATGGCCTTGTGTTAAGAACTGGGTCTGCACCAAATTTAAGACACAGACCTTATACCATCAGTCATAAGAGTTCATGAAATGCTTTTATTGTGATTCCTCTATTTTTGTTTTCCTTTTCTTTTGTTTTAATGCTTCGTATTGGCTTGTAAAGTTTTCCATTTATATTTTTATTCTCAGTATTAAAGCAATATAATTATACATTCATGATGCATGTACCAGGTGCGACCACAGTCTACATACATGCTAATCCCCAAAAGAGAACACCGCTACATGTAGGTTCGATTATCTACAGGCATGAAATAATCAGAGTACATGTATTATAATTGTAATGGATATGCTACGACTAGTGATCAATGCACAACTCAAACTTAATAAACGTTTACAAATTAATTGGCCATGGAAGCAGCACTGAATCATCTGTGGGTTAAAATTGTATTTTAGCACAAAACAAAAATAAATAGTAATATACAGTCAGCATGTAGGACAAAATAGCCATCAAACGGCTATAGGATTTAGCTCTAATAGGGCACACAAACTATTCTGATAATCACCGTCAATGCTATCATCAATAGTGTTGACAACACAGAGCTTGTCAAATGATGGTTGCGGGGAAAACAAATGATCATTATTTAATTCCAGTGCCTCCATCAGCTCTTGAAGTCCATCCTGAACAGATGAGAATTCTTCATCAACTATGGTGTTTAGGTAATTCATAAAATGCTGCAGTGTAATGTTTGAGTCCCCATCATCGGTCATTGTATTGGTTAGTTGCAGCTGACGTAAAGTAGGTGCAGATTTATCACTCACAAGAAAATGAGCCTCATAGTCAGAATGCTATAATGCAGATTGGTATATATGCAGGAGGATATTATATATATGAGCCACAAGTAATAAAATATCAATTCCCAGCCTCCACAATTCTTTTTGCATGGATGTTTCCCAGGCCATCTCTCCATAAAGCCAATTAATTTGATTCCATAATAAAGCCACACTTCAAAGAAATATAACTACTGTAGACAGAAAATAAAATGTATAGCAAATTTTACCAAATTGGTTGAATTGAACAGCTGCAAGCAAAACATGGTGAAATTTCTCATCTACAGTAGCACAAAAGTGACAAAACACATGCATAATGCATGATAACTTGTCAGATGGAAACATCGTTGGGCGAGCCTGAGCGAAGGATCTTCATTCACATGACTATACATGCTATTACAAAGTATATAGATAAGAGCATGAATATATCTACTCTTGTTATAGGCAAAATTGAAATGATTCTAGCCCATAATACTTATAAGTAGATCTACAACTCAGTCAACGCCACATGTGGCCAGGCCGGCTGCCCATTCGCCTGGGAAGGAGTGGAAAAACAAGCTAGGCTTAGCTGACTGTGAGTGGCATTACTGTCAGGCTGTGAGTGCCAGTACTGCCAGGCTGAGCTGACCTGTGAGTGGACTGACTGTCAGGCTGAGCTGACTGTGAGTTGCAGTACTGTCGTGCTTAGCTGACGTGAGTGGAAGTACTGCCAGGCTGAGCTGACTGTTAGTGGCAGACTGCCAGTACTGTTAGACTAAAGCAGCAACTAACTTGAAGCATATGCTTGAAGGACTTGTGCACGTCCAGCTCTTTAAATGTTCTTCGATTTTGCGTGCGTACATGTAAATAGAAATACTGTAAATAATCTGACGCCAGGTTGTTTAATTTTTTAAAAATTTTTCGCATAATTTGAGTGATACAGTCAGGATGGGTAGGAACTGCATGCGGCTGTGCTTTGAAGCTTATATTGGTGATGTGGATTAGCTTTCATTTGTTATTATCATAGATTGTTTATTTAGGCCTTTGTTTGAAAGTTTGGTCAGAGTTCCTAATTTGCATATCCAATAATATTCTCTCTGTTTTAACCATCTGTTTAAATTTTCTCTCTCAAGATAAGTGGGTGCCATTTCTAGGATTTGGAATATTATGTCTTCTCGTTTGTGGTTACTGTTTTGTATGTGTTTGCCTATGCCCGAGCTATTTGATTGTAGGTGTTCAAATATTCAGTAATTGGTCTGGTTGACATTCCAACGTATTGTGCTTTGCAATCTTTATGTGTGCAAGTGGCTAGATATATGATGTTTTTGGTGTTGTAATTATATTTTTCATAAGGGACCGGCAGATTTATCAGGTGTTTGGTTCTGTCATGGGCGCTTGTTGCGAAAGTGTTAATGGTTAGGATTTTACATGTAAAGCAGTTCTTTTTGCATTTTCTAATGAGGTTGTTGAAGTTATTTAGTTTCTCTTGGAACAGGTTGAGTGGATATTTTTCATCAATGGTGATTGGATTGGTGGGGTTGTTTGTTTGACTAGTCTCTTTTTCGGAGTCTTTTGACAGTGGGGCTAGTTTAGCTCTGACTAGGAGGTTTCTAAGTGATTTGTTTCCTCTGGTTACCACTAGGGGTGGTTTAGGAAACTTTTGGGTTTGTTTTTCCTTCTTAAGGTAAGGTGTCTATTATGGTGTTTGGTATTGTGGATGGTTTGTTTTGTTTCTGTTGGTGGGTAACCTCTCTCGTCAAGTTTAGCTATTAACTTCTCCTGCATGTTCATGAAATTGTCCTTGTTTGAGTTAGTTCTTAGGTATCTCGTGGTCTCTCCAATCATTGTAGCTTTTTTAGTTTCGGTGGGGTGGCAAGTCTGTGATATGTTACTAAGCAAGGCTATTATGTGTTATTGGATGTGGATCGTTTAAAAGTAAAAAGAAGATATATACAATTAAGTCCTACAAAATGTAGTTTATAACTTAATTTGAACTTCTAAGTTTCAGTATGTACATATAGTTATACCTGTAAAATGAAGGGCACACAAGGTGCTTAACTCTTAATTGGTGCCATCATGGCATGGATGCAAAACAAATGAAGGCACCGATGGTGCACAAGCCTCAGCACACTTAGCTAGTCAGTGCACTCATATGGGCCTTCAATAAGAGGCTAAGTTCAGTGCATTGTGCAAAAGTATATCATGAAGGTATCAAACTCATTATCACATATGTACACTGCCTACTATTTCCAGTTAGATGTCAACAGTCACTACTAATAATCTGAAATTCCAACATACTATCGAGGATTATACTGAGAATTGTGTATGTGGCCAGCCCGGCGCTCAGCCACTGACTGACTAATTACACATGAATTTAGGAAGATACATTCACTGGCTCAGTAAAACTTGATGAACAGTTACAATATACCACTGCAATTCCAGTGCCACAGTACATGACTGATGATACTGAGCATGCAAAATGCATAGTTCTGTGGTTCAGGCATATAATATATAGCTACCTGTAAATTTTACTTACGATCAAGATTTACTTACATTTCCCAGATATTATCTAAGCTGCACGCTTAGCAGATAAACAGAGCCAGGCCAAGTTCAGCCAACTGAGCTAACTCTATTTCTAGATAACGCACACTACATGGGGCTTTACCGATGGGTGTGGTTTCGAAGCTAAGCGCTCAGAGAAGCACAAAAGCCACTGATCTTGGAAACTAAAGCGTTTTGCAAGATTCTACACGTCAAATTTCTAGATAATCTCGATTGATGAACGTAAGTACCTTCCATTTTGTCCATAAAGCTGCCATTCTTCAGATAATTTAGTAACAGACACACACACACACACACAAAACGACTACCGTAATCCTCTGCACGTGCATAGCACGTGCTGAGGCTTAATAACTTGACTTGTATGCTCACACGTGACCCTGTCAAGGACTACGAATATTTCGAGTATCTGCAATCATTTGGCTATAGTGCGAACATAGACTTGTTCAACTTGAAGTACCAGCACTACTTACTAGTTGTCAACTTAGTTACTATGACACTAGACCCTAAAAAGTCTCTGTGTGGAAATAGGAGAAACTGAGCTAATAGTTCAGTGACTATACTAGCTGTCAAAAAAAACTTGGAATGCATAATATTATAAGATTCAGTGATAAAACTGCTTATGTCCCAAAACAGCATGTTTTAAATAACACACACTAACAAATGGGTGTGGTCAGCAGGTGTGGCCTTGAAGCTTAGTGCTCAGAGATGCTGAAAAACCTCAGATCTCATAAACTACAGGTTTTCATAAAATGTGCCAGGCTACGTACGTGTAATTTTTCGATTGTTTTACCTTAATTGGTATGCCGCACACATGGGGTTGATCATATTATTATCAATACCTTTTCAATGTATGTCATTAATTGTAACTTACTATACCTGCATGGTACTTGTAAGATTTTGCTAATGATTGGCTTTTGGCTATACATAATAAGTACCCTAGCTTTTGTGGCTATGGAGTATGGCGGGGAGCCTGGGAACGAGGCTAGGGAGTATCAACACAGGCTAATTTGCATATTGATAACCTCATAGGCATTAATATTTGTTATACCAGATGAAAAAGCTCTACAGATACAATGCATACCTCAAGTTGAGACCTTTCCTCACACTGACAACTGCAACATTGTACATGTCCATCATCCAGTTTATTGGTTTTCACAGTCAAATGGTACAAAAGGTTACGTACTTCAACTGATACCAAGTCGGGGTACCTCATAAAGTCTAAATAAACACAACTGTCTTGTATTGGGCGTAAGAAAACTAAGCTCTTGCCCAAGCCCAAACGTTTAGCAATTATTTGAGGAACATTGCTAGATTCATGAAGCAACTCTTTGTCCCAAACATAGTCAACATCTACTACATATGATGATACATTGTTATCGAACACACGTAAGTTGTTACACTTTTGAAAATAGACAGGTACTTTATCATGGTGCAAGAGCAAAAGACGATTTCGCAAATATACAATGAGTTTACTTTCATATTCTTGAATCTGCTTATTACACTGTGGTAGGCTAAGCCTCTGAGTGAGTGAATAAAGTAAGTCGAATTGTATCCAATTTATGTGCTGGTACAATTCTCTCAAGAAATCTCTTACACTTTGAATTTCTTGAAATGAACTCTTGCTTGAATCTGGTAGAGCTGATATAAGTTCAGCAAGTGAAATGCCATCCCTAGTTATAGCTTTTCCCAATGACAGAAACACCATCACAAACAATTGTTTCACCACACTCGTTCGCTTTCCAAGACGTGACTCGATTGTGAATGTGTGAAGCTTCTCGTCAACTTGAGGCTCAGCAAACTCCATTATCAATGAATCCACAAGTTATAAAGAGGTAATCGTATAAATTTTAACGAACAACTAGCTAGCTGTGGGTCCTTTGCGAAGTTTATATAATTCCAGAGTTAGCGCATATCTAATTCCCATACATGGCCAATCTGGGAAAGCACCGCCTGTGGTCACGAGTCAGTACATGTGCGTCATTATCATTATATAGAGTAGTATTCATGATTCAGTGTTTGTTTACTAACTGTCTTATCAGCACTATAAAACTGCCAGCAAGCACAACAAGAGACATTCATTGTACCTTTTATAGGTTATTATCATGAATATAATAAAGTCTTACCATAATACTATAATAATATTATCAGATTCTATGGCCTATATATACTCCATAACATACCATAATATCTTCCTGGCTAAGATTGATTGTCTTGATTGTCAAGGCCATTGACGTCATGACACATGCAGTCAGTTTCAATCCATGACTGTACACAATGTTTCTCACAATGTCAATTTTTGATCTTGTATTCGGCGTACGTAGTTTTGAACAGACTTGAAAATAAGTCCAATTAATTATAAAATTCATGTCATAAAATACAGCAATACAGCTAATAATATGATTGTGTACCGTCCTAAAGTACAGATTAAAAAAGACAACATGTACAATATATAATACAATACTATACGTGCATGTCATTGCATCAACACTGCAAAAATTAATAAGCAACACTCATCATCAATCCCATATATTTAGGAAGGGACAGTTGAACTGTACAGTTGTGATCACTGTACATCATGGCATCAGCCTGCAAAAGTTCTAGTTAGTAAACTTGTTTCATTCCTCCCAGACTCCAGCATTTGTGTATCATAGCAGGGCCTGGCATCAGGAATCCTGACTGAATGGTAGATAGTCCATGCAGGCACAAAAAATCACTAAATATCCTTCTGTTCGTAAAAGCACTTTACTGATGATGTCATTAATGGGGTTGGTGTTTCACTGAGTCTCGTATCTTGTCCAAAACTGCCAAGCGGATACGTACAGTAACAATAAGAGTCTTGATGCTCAACGTTAATTAAGGGGCTGTTACAAACAGGGCACATATTTGTTTCCTGTTGTACCAGTAATTCTTTACTCACTACTTTTGGTATTAATTTTGAAGAACAGAAGTATACTTCAAAATTCTGTGAACTGGGGGCTATGATATCTAACACTTGCTGTTGGGTATCAAGCATTCCTTCATAAGAAGCGGGTAGCAACCATTGAGAGTCCACCACTACTATAAATAGTTTGTCAAAAGGACAAACAAATGTACGATAATGTTTAGTTAGGTACTCTCTGAGACTTTGATCGTAAACATCAATGTCTTGTAAAAGTTTGTCAGTTGCGATCGATTCATTGTTAGAAGCAATCTCTCCCAAAGTAGATCTTAACACTTTGAAACCATTTACAAATACTTTTGGAACTATCTCAGGGCCAAATACTGCAACCAAGTCTGAATGACATTGTAATCTTTCAAAATCCAAAACAATCCCTTTAAAAGTGTGTTGAATATGTTTTGTTTCACTCTCTAGTTCCATGTCACTCTTCCATGTTGCACTTAACTCACAGTATAATTTTTGTGACTTGTTCTGACTAGATTCTGTGTCATACACAATTGGTATTATTTTGTCAGAGATGGACGTTGGGCACTGCTCTTGAGTTATGGAATACATATCACACTGACCACAACCACAAGGTTTACCTATAAAACACAGCATAATAGACTTATAACAATGAGTCATTGTTCAAGGGGGCTATACCATTAGCTCAAGAAAGGATTGTTTTTCACAATCAGCTAACTACAGTAGAGCGGGAATTTTTCGTGGGGGAACATTTTTGCGTTTTTGTCCTTAGGAGAAATTCGCGGGGAAAATTTTCGTGGATTGCGTCTCAACATTACATGACAACCTTGTACCTTACAAATTTCATGGGGGAAAATTTTCATTGAAAGCTGCCAAACCACGAAATTCGCAAAAAAAATTTACCACGAAAATTTCCCGCTATATACGGTAATTTGACAAGTAAGAAATGATCTCAGGCTATGCTAATAGATACCCTTAGGCCTTATAGTAGGCAGTGCATGAACCTCACTGCATGCAGTGATGCCTTTAGGTCTCTACCGAATAGCATACTCATCAGAGACCTTGGATTTAGCCTTTAATCAATAGTTGTTACATAATTTCATTGATCTCCACTGTTTTGTCACTTTCTACATGCATGTATAAACACCTGAAAAACAGTGCCTAACTATTACCACTGAAAGTTACTGCCTTCTTCTTTCTACGTGTAATGCTTACATAATTTCAATCCAATTTTACATCTTGAGTACCACTGTCCATCTCCTGTTGAACACTACAGTAAAGAATACAATCACTTAAGCCCTAATTATATACACACGTGTACGATATTAGTAATAGGAGGTCCTCCCATGGCACACGCACACACACACACATCGTGCACACACACTGGCACACACACACAGTCACACACACACACACACACACACACACACACACACACACACACACACACACACACACATACACACACATGCAAATTTGAAAATGCAAATTCTCATGGTGGCCACTTGCTGTGTCAGTCAGTGCATCCTGGAAAATTCCAGTTACCCATCACAGCTGGGTGGGCTGCAGGTGTGCCAAAGACAACCATACCACTTTCATACATGAAAAGAAAGCCTGATGCCACTGGGCCCTTGAACACACACACAACTAGTGTGGCGCAGCGACCCGTTTCAGTCCCGTGTAATGGTCTGGCTCACCAGACTACCCGCACACAAATTCAATAACAACAAACTCGGTAACAAGGAGCTACAAAGTTATACAGTTATGACAACACCAACGTACTTGCTCTTCATCTTTAAAAAAGCAGTTCGAGGCCATCGTACGGTAGACGGTAGAGGAGAAAATATCAATAATAATATTATGATTGTGTTTTCCTTACAGTATATTTACGCGCGCGCGCAACAAAGTAGATCTTAGACTACACTACGCATGCGCAAATTAGCACGTGGTATGAAATGAAACAGAAATCACGAAGAAAACAAAGTCAGCAATGCTGCATTTAATAAGGACCATGTGAGTGCCAATCAGTGTGCAGGTGATAGTGATGGATAATATATTGTAACCTGGAGTCCCACTACCAGTGAGTTGGTATAGTAACAGGTTGGAATCAGAGTTGGGACTAGTCTTGCTAGCCAGACTCTACGCAAATTAATTTTAAAGATAATACAAACTGCTAGGGCTCGGGAATTTTCCAAGATGTAAATAGTTTGGCTAGCAAGACTAGGTTGGGACCAGAAGAGCAGAGTTACGACAGTCAGGTTGACTGCTGAGGTGGCACTAATTAACACACACACACACACACACACAAATTTCCACAAAATTCCAGTTACCCATCACAGCTGGGTGGGCTGCAGGTGTGCCAAAGACAACCATACCACTTTCATAGATGAAAAGAAAGCCCAGGGGCGGATCCAGGGGGGGGGGTTCTGGGGTGGCAACCCCCCCAAAACGAGTCAACTGCGTTGGAAATTTTGTACTCACGCTCAGCTAAATTATGCAATAAATTGTTTCTACTGCCGCTGAAGCTTAGTTTATAGGCAGAAATAAATATATTTAGCATTTTAGCGCCAGCCTCAAAGCCTGGACGGCTACGTGGATACTTACCTCGCTGAGAAATTGCTGCTAACGGTGTACTTTGAACTAAATGGGCGTGGCTGGCCACGTTTTGGGGGCGGGGCTACGTTACTTTGTGGGCGTGGCTACTAAAAATTTTCGGCGCGCTTCGCGCGCATTATTTACAACCCCAGTAATCTCAGAATCCTGGATCCGCCCCTGAAGCCTGATGCCACTGGGCCTTGAACACACACACAACTAGTGTGGCGCAGCGACCCGTTTCAGTCCCATGTAATGGTCTGGCTCACCAGACTACCCGCACACAAATTCCAATTCCTGTGCATTATTAAGCAGACATGCATGCATCTTCCAAAAACTGCTACTGCAGGATGTTACATCATAGTAATCAATGTGTGCACACCTGCTAGTCTGATTAGTTCCAGCTCGGCAGTTAACCTGACTGTCGTACCTCCTCTGGGTTGGGATGATTGTGGAAACAAGGGGCATGGTCAAAGCAGTTTTTTTGTTTCTTTTTTTAGTCTCGTCCCCAGACTCCACCCCTTCTCCAAGGAGAAAGAAAGTCTGGTATTAATTGAGCAAATTCTTGGATGTGCTGAGTAAGTAGTGAAACTGGATGTCATGTGACCAATTAGTGTGTGTGTACAGAGTGAGTTAGGAGCTTATAAAGGCAGAGCTCTAATAATATAGGCTGATGTGGTGTGTAGGGAGCCAATCTTGCCTCCCTACACAAGGACACCAGATTAGAGCTCTGCCCTTCATTCAGTCTCGCTGGCCAGATGTTGTGTGAGGGCAAACAAGACTACTATACAAGAGTCTGGCATGAGACTCAGGGTAAAGTCAGCACAAGGACCATCTTATCCTAGTCTGGTCGGCTCAATTTAGATTATCTATGTTTGATTGCTTACCATCGGTAGTCTGATGAAAGACGGATTAATTGTAAGTGATTCACACAAAGCTCAGCTCTTAACAATCACTGAGACATTCTGTACACTTGGCNGTTTGCTGTGAGGACAGGCTGTTCGCTGACAAAGCATACTGTTTGCTCACAGAACAACTCTGTCCGGATGCTGATCGGCCCATTTGCTGTGAGGACAGGCTGTTCACTGACAAAGCATGCTGTTTGCTCACGGAACAACTCTGTTCGGATACTGATCGACCCGTTTGCTATGAAGACGTGACTGTTTGCTGACAGAACATAGTGTTTGCCCATAGAACAACTCTGTCCAGATGCTGATCGACCCGTTTGCTGTGAGGACAGGCTGTTTGCTAACAGAACACACTGTTTGCTCACAGAACAACTCTGGCCGGATGCTAGCTGATTGACCCGTTTGCTATGAATACAAGTTGGGCTGTTTGCTAACTGAAAACGCTGTTTGCTTACGCAACAACTCTGGTCCACTGCTGATCAATGAGCCTGTTTGCTATATGAAGATGAGGCTGTTCTCTGAACGCAGTGTTTGCCCACAGAACATGTACAACTCTGATCAGTTACTGATTGACCAGTTTACAATGAGGACAGACCTTTGCTATTTGAACAGAATTAATTTGCTCACAGAGTGGCCGAAAAAAAACAACAAAAAAAACTCTGACGAGATCTGATCAATTAACCCATATGCTATGAAGATAAACTGTTTACTCACAAAAAAATCTCTGACCAGAGTGCTGATTGACCCACTTGGTATGTACATGTTATACATGTTCTAGCTACCTTTGCACCTTTACTGAGTTGTGTTGAAGTTATGCGCTGCCAAACAAATGTCATTGTAATTGGTGCGCACTTGCATAATGTATACATAAACACTAGTTGTAATAACTAATATTATAGATTCTAAAATGTTCTGTTATGTTTTTCACACTATTAAGTGTTTGTGCTTAACTACAGTAACTAGTTAGATGATGCAAAAAAATCGATGCTAATGAAATTGATCATTATCAGTTGCAAAAGTTAACTTACTTATCTACCTATACCGTATAAAATATTCATGTGCTTTGTTATTAATGTATCTGCAGTGCATGCATCAACCTATATATATACTGCATGGTGGCTCGTCTATATATTATAGTCACTGTGCAGGCAGATATCTTAAAACATCAAAATTATTATTAAAGTGAAAACTCTGCATGGTCTGTTTCATGTGGATGACAAGAATTAATAATTATTATTGATTAACTTGTTAATAATTATATATATTTGCCATGATCAATGCAGTTCAGCTATATAGCCTGCTAGCAACTATATGATATCTTGACATCATGCAATTGAGTTCAACTCATGGACAAGTTGAATTCATGCGTGCAATCCCAAGCATTGTAATAGTAAATTATTATAATATAATGCTTGCAATGGTGAATTGCATTGTGTGGACAGAATTAATATAGATATTATGTATATGAGTCACTGAGGATAAAATCCAAAAAAACACTGACAGACAAAATCAATCCTACACTGTGCATGCAGGATTTGCCGCAACTATATATCATGCAATTTTTACTATAGTAAAATAATTGCCATAAAAAACAGACTATAGGACATCATCAGAATAAAGCATGAGACTTGACAGACTGTTCATCTTCCTGAGACATGACAATTATTGCATGGACAAGCAATATATAGAATAATTATTATACCCGGGACATTAAAGGTCAAATGTTGTACCATGAAACAAGCTATGCAACCGTAATAATCATGCATATGATATTATAATTATAAGGGGTTACATAAAATTCTTGTCATTCGCAGTTTAAAATTTAATTGTTCTACTTTTTGTTTTGCTTAATTTTGAATTATTCTAATGAACTAAGGGCTTGCTAAATATATTTGCTAGAATTTCTGGTAAATTTTGACAAATCTGAATAGAAAAAAATTGCTAAAAATATCACAATTATTGTTATTGTGACCGCTGCCTTAAATTAGCTGGAGAAAAATGGTCATCTTTCAAACATAAAATTATACAGTCAGGATGCGTGGGAACTATACATGCACTTGTACACGTGCTGTTGAAATTAAGCAAAATGTTACATATATCTATAATGCATGAGGTGTACAAATTTGTACGCCCTCAAAATACGAAAGGGTGTACAAATTTATATATATCCATGCATGCATGTCAGAATTCACACAATATTATTTAAATATTGTAGCTGAATTTTACTTGTATGCTGAAATTTGACAAGAACTTATAGTATCCTCTCATTCGATAAACGGGACACCATTAATTATTTCCATAATATGTTGTACAGATATAGTTTTAACATTGAATCAGATAAGAACACATAATATCGGACTGTTGTTACTATTATTCAACTGCTAATGCTGAAGTTATTAATGATGTGATGTTTTACTAGACCCATCCCCAGGCCCTACAAGGCTAGCATGTTTTTGTGTTTTTGTGTGTGTTGTGTACCCCACTCCCCTACTTGCACCTCTTGTTGGTGGGTATGACTAATAATAATAATATTTATAATTATAGTCAAGCAAAAAATAATGACACCTTAATTCATTAATGACACCTGAATTCACAAAATTCAAAGCTAACCTAGATAAGGGTTGTTTTCCTTGCTGTTAGCTAGCTGCCTCGTTCTGTTTGCCATGCATTATAATACATACTGACTCTTATAATAATTATAATCTGTCAATGTTTCCTCACTGTTTGCTTGTTCTGTTTGCCAAACATAGTGACTCTTATATAATTATGTTGACGTCCTAATGATTCAAAAACTTTTCACTTTTTTTTAGTTACTAGCTCTGCTGCTATTGAACAGACTTGTGTACATATCCGATATCGATCAGAAATGTTCTGTATAAGTGCAGTGAGTCAATCTAGTAAGAGTTAACTTAGTTAATTAGGCCCCATAAGCCAAACTGGCAGCATGCTCCGAGTGTGTTCTGTCAGCAAATGGTCTCATCTTCATAGGTGTTATATTGTTATTACTAATATAATCATGGGTCAATCAGCATCCAGTCAGAGTTCTTAACAGCGTATTCTGTAAGCATTCAATCTAGCTCGTCCTTATACCAAATGGATTCCAGTCACATAATTGTTCTTTGAGCAAACATGCAGCGTGTTCAGTTAGCAAACAGCCCTGTTTGTGTTCATAGCAAACTGGTCAATCAGTTAGCATCCGGCCAGAGTTGTTCTGTGAGCAAACAGTGTGTTCTGTTAGCAAACAGCCTGTCCTTACAGCAAACGGGTCAATCAGTATCCGGACAGAGTTGTTCTGTGAGCAAACAGCGCGTTCTGTTAGCAAACAGTCTCGTCTTCATAGCAAACGGGTTGATCAGTATCCGGACAGAAGTGTTCTGTTAGCGAACAGCCTGTCCTTACAGCAAACGGGTTGATCAGCATCCGGACAGAGTTGTTCTGTGGGCAAACACTATGTTCTGTCAGCAAACAGTCACGTCTTCATAGCAAATGGGTCGATCAGTATCCGAACAGAGTTGTTCCGTGAGCAAACAGCATGCTTTGTCAGTGAACAGCCTGTCCTCACAGCAAATGGGCCGGTCAGCATCCGGACAGAGTTGTTCTGTGAGCAAACAGCGCGTTCTATTTAGCGAACAGCCTGTCCTCACAGCAAACGGGTGGATTAGCATCCGGACAGAGTTGTTCTGTGAGCAAACAGTATGCTTTGTCAGCGAACAGCCTGTCCTCACAGCAAACGGGTCGATCAGAATCTGGACAGAGTTATTCTGTGAGCAAACACTGTGTTCTGTCAGCAAACAGTCTCGTCTTCATAGCAAACGGGTCGATCAGCATCCGAACAGAGTTGTTCTGTGAGCAAACAGCATGCTTTGTCAGTGAACAGCCTGTCCTCACAGCAAATGGGCCGATCAGCATCCGGACAGAGTTGTTCTGTGAGCAAACAGCGCGTTCTGTTAGCGAACAGCCTGTCCTCACAGCAAACGGGTGGATTAGCATCCGGACAGAGTTGTTCTGTGAACAAACAGTATGCTTTGTCAGCGAACAGCCTATCCTCACAGCAAACGGGTCGATCAGAATCTGGACAGAGTTGTTCTGTGAGCAAACACTGTGTTCTGTCAGCAAACAGTCTCGTCTTCATAGCAAACGGGTCGATCAGTATCCGGTCAGAGTTGTTCTGTGAGCAAACACCGTGTCCTGTCAGCGAACAGGCTCATTTTCATAGCGTACGGCTGCTCAGCATGCAGTCAGAGTTTTTCTCTCAGAGAACAGCTTGTTTTCTTGTAAAACGAGGCCTTGGACGGTCAGCAAACAGATCGTTCGCTTAGAAAACGGACTACCGTATATAGCTGATCTAAATAACCGAATATCTAATTAAACGAATTGAATTGGCGTGCAACTTCGGTTCAATCACAAAATCGATTTTAAAATTTGACACTACCGGGCCACCGCATAAGTATGATATTGCACATAATATTCTGGCTTCAATTATAGTGGTCTGTGGCCATAACAGTGTCCAATTGATGCATTCCTAGTGGGTTAGCTGTATCCATGGCAGAGCACCCTTACGATTGTGCTTAAATCAACTTTATACTTGTAATTGGTGCCATAGTTTGTATATTGGTAAATTGTACATAATTTTGTAATAAACTTTATAAACACTGTCATCTTTAAAAACTTGTAACTTGAGGTAGGAATAAGCTATGGCAGCTATAGTCACTTCACACCAAATGTTTGTACATAAGATTGCAGATTTTTTTTTTCAAAAATATTGATATGCTGTATATGTAGTTATGACCATCTGATATATATCATTACAGTAACTCAACTGAATGCAACCAGGTATAGAGTTTTCCACGGTGCCTAAATGACTTCTAAAATTATACAGCTTAGGTCTTTTTCAGACTGCATCAGTCCATGGCTGCTTCAGTTGAGTTTCTGATAAAATTTCAAAAGATATGACTTTCTGGTACTTACAGTCGTGGCAACCAGAGCAGCCTGATTGTGGTATAGCAGTATCAGTGTCGCTATATACCAGTGAGGCGACCCGGAGCGGCCATGGAGTAGGAATCCTGAAGTAAGAGTGCTGAGCATTATGTCTGCAGACTGCCAGTTCAGACTTGATACAGTGTGTATGCTTGAATTAGCCTCGTTTCCAGGCCCAGTATTAAATTCTTCCTTGAATCAGCTGACGCGCGCGCAATAAAAATTGATGAGTCACCAATAATTTGGCGTAATATATTTGTAACAACCAAAATAATGGTTAAATACATAGTATATTATTTTTAAAAAAATATATGGTAGTCCGGTAGGACAGTATTACCCCCACACTCTTTTCCCTCATGATCTCATCATTGATGGAGAAAAAGTATAATATTATCCATACCCAGAGGAAATACGCCTCACATGGTTTGAATCAGGATATCTTCCAGTGAGCAGAGAAGCTCGAGATGGTGAGCATACTCCAATCTGACAGTAGGCTCTCTCAAACACCATAGATTCAGAGGCCAGCTTGTCAATGTGGGGAGACTTCACACTCATGTGAAAATCCGTGAATGCCATAATTATATATACCCAATTCAGGTTGTAATGCATTAACTGCAAACAACAGCACATAATTCAGCTTTTGAAGA
This sequence comes from Tethya wilhelma, assembly GCA_964030475.1. NCBI lineage: Eukaryota > Metazoa > Porifera > Demospongiae > Tethyida > Tethyidae > Tethya > Tethya wilhelma. The sequence continues at coordinate 2,611,677 of CAXIPT010000008.1, read as the reverse complement.
TTTTTCTTATGCAAGTTGAACAAATTATTGGTTGTGAATACCCCAGTAACAAACAAAAAATTGTTAATAATCTGTATATATGTAATGCTCACGTAATCATCACTTTAGTATGAATTTACTTGTACCATCACATGATGGGTATAAACAAAAATTACAAATAGGAGGTAGAGGCACACGACATATTGGACCAGCCTAACCAAAAGTTAATAAGACTAATGTTGTGACAATAAATCTGCACAGTACTATAAATCTCTCTGTAATTATAACTAGCTATTGAGTGATGAACAGTAACTGTAAGGGTTTGATCAGCGCTCCTAGTCCATAACCTTTTCATCAGGAATTGACACACAATGCCATTGACTTTTGTTGCCAATTAAATATCTCATTTCGTTGCATTTTTTTGGAATACAATATTATAAGTCAGACTATTATTATGCTGTTAAACCCCTACACTGCTGTGATTCTCACTCCTCTCCCGGCCCTTCCCCAACTTAACCTGCAAATTTTAAATCTCAAAAATCTCCTAAAAACTTCACTTTACTACATTAATTATAATAAACTCAATAATTATAATTTTACCTTACAAAACATTACAGTATTAACAAAAATGTATGATTATTATTAAAAGTGCATGTACTACTTGCTACATTAATTCTAATACAAAGCAATATCTAATAAAAAGTTTAAAAACTAATATTACCTATGTTGGTATATACAGTCATGGTCTTGTTAAACAGATCCTCAGCATCCTCTAAAGCACAATAATAATAGTAGCAATTACAGTATATGATATGATCAGGCATAAAGTAAAACACCAGCATAACTATGAAACTACCGTATTCGTTCTAATATAGGCGCCACTAAAAATTAATTTCAGTATCAAAAGGCGCCACTAATTGGAACCGAAAAATTAACTAAGTTGGTAAAGGGCGCCTAAATTAGGACGGCGCCTCTGAATTAGAACCTAGATTAGAACAAATACGGTACTATGACTTGAGTGATGTAAAATTCAAAAATGGAAATTAATAACATCTTACACTAGAATATATTTAAGAAAATATCTATAACTCACCATTGTCCACCAGTATCATATTCATCTCCATGTAGCCAGCAACTGTCTGTAGTATCTTGTCCAGTCTTGACGACAACTCCTCAAATGTTGGTCTATCTTCTGGAGATGGTTGCCAGCATGTACACATGACTGAGTAGCTACACAATGAATGCATGCAAATTTATATTCAACCAAAGTCAGAGGTTTCACATTTGTACTTTGAGCTGTAAGTTTAATTTTGTAATAATAAAAAAAAAAATTAGTGTGTACCATACAGCTCCAAATTTTTGTGGCACAAATTTTTGGGAGGAATTTCACGATCAGATCAACCATATAATCAAAATGCCTTTCATGAAAATTAGCTGAACGTAAAAATAAAATATTAACTATTGATGGTTTGCCATATACAATGGCCAAAGGTGAACATAAAGTTGATTATTTGGACTTTGACTATATCAGATTTACTGTCAAATTTGGCTAAAACAGCAAAGAAAGGCTTTTCACAAACTTTTATGACAAAAATTTTGAGCTGCATGCATACTGTACATTTCTGAAGTGGCAGCAAAATTTCCTGGTTTTTCCAATCTTTGGCCATGATCTAGATGCTTCAACATGTCCACTGGGTCTATTGTGGGATAAGGAAGTCTTCCAGCACTCAACACCTCCCAACATGTAACACCAAATGACCACTGCATACCATGAAAATTAATTGATGATAGATATTTAACTTTTATCATTCCACTATAATCATGCTAAGCCTAATATAGGTTCATACATACCACATCGGTTTTCTCAGTAAAGATCCTATCACGAAGGCTTTCAGGAGCCATCCATTTGATAGGGAGACGCACTGCATCACTGGTGTCTTGTCTGAAGTAACTAGTAGAATAGATGTCTTCAGACAAACCAAAATCAGCCACTTTAACATTACCACCACCATCCAGCCTACATGTGTAAACCACACCACAGAAAACTTCGTCAGAATGAATCAGAATGAAGCATAAAAACTAGCTTATGTGATTACATGCAATTCCTTGCTGCTAGGTCACGATGGATGAATCGTTTTGAAGCCAGGTACTCCATACCTCGAGCTGTTTGATAACACATTCTGTACAGTAGCTTTCTCACAGAATGAACCTACAATTGTGAATTAGAATTTGATCAACATAATACTAACAGTTGTGACCATGCAGATATTAATGGCAGTATACCATGTTATATTAAACCACAAAATATTATAAGGATATGTATGTGTATAGTTAACTTTTTATAGGACTATACCAATAATTTACTATTGTTTGCAGATTGTTAGGTTTCGATCGTTTACACGGAAACATTTTTGTTTTGTCTAGGAAAACAGGTGCATTTTGGTTTTGCGTTTACACGAATACGCATATACGCATCTTCTATTGCACACGTCATACTGCGTGACGTATGGTGCGCACCTGATAACTTTTGAATCAGCAAAAAATTCACAAAGACTCATTGTAGAACAAGAAAAACTGTGAAAGACGACGAAACTAAGCTTTTAAAATCAAACGAAGCTTAAACGGAGGTTTAACGATCCAATTTAAACCCTGTTTCCGTTTTTGCTGCCGTTTTTGTCCTTTCAGTGTAAATGCAAGCCGGAAATGCACATAAAATGATGCTCTTTGTGATAAAAATGTTTCCGTGTAAACGAGGCCTATAACTGGCACTATGAAATATATTTCTGTATAGATTTAAATATTAACAAGTAAAAAAAAACATTGGAAATGTAATGAGACACAGGAATGGCTAAATCGTAAAAAGAACGCAAACAAGATGGAATGGCTGGTTAAAGTGTGCAGAATTCTTCCTGTATGGGCTGCATTTAACAATCTCCTTATTGAGTCTCTCATTTTGCCCACAGGAAGAATTTCTTACACACTTTAACCAGCCATTCCATCTTGTTTGTGTTCTTTTTACGATTTAGCCATTCCTGTGTCTCATTACATTTCCAATGTTTTTTTTTACTTGTTTGTTCTCATTTTTCCATAATTCTACAAATTATATTTGAGTTGGTNATGAAAAAAAGTAAATAAATAAAATAACACACACTAAGAAATGGGTGTGATTTGCAGGTGTGGCCTCGAAGCTTAGCGCTCAGAGACGCTGAAAAGCCTCAGATCTCAGGAACTACATGTTTTGTGAAAGAATAATCTCGGTTATTTTACCTTGGCATGCTGCTTTTGAAGACTGGAGCTGCAATTCTTGAAATATAGAGCAGACAAACGTACAAACAGACAAATAGACAGACAGACAGACAGACAGATAGACAAAACGACTACTATAAACCTACTATAAACCTTGCTGCGCATGTGCACACCAACGGTTAACTACTACTTAAAATATAATATTATTATTGGGGTGAGCATGAGCGAGCCCCATTGTAGTCGTGTGAACGAGTGTTTTGTCCTTATATATATATTATATATATATTCCCAGTACGGTAGTACTGGGTACATAGGAATGGCACGGATGGCCCATTAGCGCAATACAAATATTCACGCAAATAACTCTGCAAAAACTGAGCGCTTGGCACTAAAAGGCTTCTTAAGCTATTATTTAGCTCTTTCTCTTTCTAATGAGCCCAAAAACATGGCCTAAAACCATCGATAAAGTACCAAACTAAAATATGCCAAACCTCCAATTTTCTCCATCTTCTTCTTCTTCTAATTCTTCTTCTTCTTAGTCTTATTCTTCTATGTTGGCAAGAGTTTTCTCAGGGACTGCTCGCTTTCAGAAGCTGATTCTTGAACGATTAAACTTGGTTTCTTTGTCTTCAATCGCTTTTGCCATCGGTTTTTGTGTCTCTCAATGAGTCGCTAGATACAAAGCGAAAAGCGTCTTCTCTATATGGCAGCCATTAATTTCTAAACTTATACATTATTCATAAGCTAGCTAGTCTAACGACCCTTTTCACATTCAAGTGGGCGTTATTTGGAATCTATTGCAAGCACAATGCCCCAAATTCTGGTTCTGCAGTTCTGTCATATCCTCTCGTTCTCTGTGTTCAGTAATTCAGTAGGGAAGTTATCTTTAGCTAACAAGATACACATATATTTGACATAAATCACATTTTCAGCTTGGGATTGAAGAGTTCCACTGAGCTGTCTACGGGCAAGGCATGATGTCTGTGACTAGCCTCGTCCCCAAGGCCTCAGTGTACTGAGGGCTGTTGACAAGTTCTCTCAGGCTAAAGACTAAATTCTACTGAGATATTATAAACAATTAATCAAAAAAAATATAGAACAAACAAGTACAAAAAACATTAGAAATGTAATGCAAACATAGGAATGGCCAAATCGTAAAAAGTGAGCAAACAAGATAGGAATGGTTGTTAGATTGAGCAAGTTCATTCCTGTGTCTACAATGTCATTGGGCTCAGTAGGGATATGAACATAAGGTGACACAGTGAAATGAACTCGCTCAATCTAACAACCATTCCTATCTTGTTTGCTCACTTTTTTACGATTTGGCCATTCCTATGTTTGCATTACATTTCTAATGTTTTGTGTACTTGTATATATCACATTAACACAGGAAAGAATAACAGGAAATGAATATACAAATTAAAGTGACATCACCAGTAATAAATCTACGTAAGAGATACTACAAGCTCTTTCTTGCATGCATACATGTGCTGTACCCTATTCTCTTCGCCGTATAGAAAAATGTTCAGACGCTACTTTCATAGTATTGTATGCCATGCACCTACTCTGTACCATACTACGTTCGATTAATGCTGAACAGGAGGAGAGAATGTTTTCCCAGCTAAAATCAATCACAAGAGTTATCATGGACAACACGTTATTGATAACTGTTTGCAGAGGTTGCAATTTGAACAACAAAATCAATCAGGAGATGAAGTGGCGAGGCAGGAAAGTGGAATCAAAGTTCTCTACAAAGCATTAGGTCCCTCATCGAACAAAATCATTCCGCTTCAAGTTTTGCAAGACTACTCGACACACTATCAGGCTCATCTTGAGCGGATCTCTGATTATCTCTTCCTTGGTCCTGGAATTTGGTGAAAGAAAGTTGCAGATGGTATTATGTTCAGCGATGGTAGCAGTGAAGATGACTACAAGAGTTTAGGACCTACCCTTGCACACTTCCACTCACACACTCTACCCGGTATAGAATTTCAGCTACAACAACAATGGGAACTCTGCTGTGAATCTGGAATTGAACTACCAGCAAAGTGTATTCGTTCATACACTCTACACAGCATCAAGACCGCTTTCTGAGTATTATAGCATGTGATACTTTTATTTACTTGACACAAGGGTCTATAGGTATAGTGTACATATAGATATAGTAGCAAACTGAATATAGCTTTTAAGTAGTGAATTCCAAAAAGCTAACTGGCCATGTGCTATAAAAACATAATGTGGTCATTTGGGCTCACATGAAAAAATCAAGTTTTTGTATGCAATAGGTTGCACTATCATAGAAGTCTCTAGAAACAAAAACTTACAACACACTAAGCAGTAATTAGATGTCAAAGTCTCAGAGTTTAAACTCTTATCACCTGGTGTGTTTCATGGCCATTGTTCTTGGTGGAGAAAACTCTTCTTGACACAAAACAACTTATTTCCAAGCTCTAAACTAGTACAGGTATCCTTTGTCAAGCTTTTACATCACTTCTCTAGGTTTACTGAGCTTTCAAATTTACATGAAAATTTTCTTTCACTTAAATAGAAAATGTGTGCGAATATAGTTGAACTTTAACCTCTGATTAATAAATAATATATGCGATCCCGAATGACCCCTTTTTCCAGTCCGTTACACAATTATAGTAGATGTCTGCATACAACATGCAGCATATTTGACTGGAAGAGGGGACATCACTGATTCAATTCAGTCTATAAAAGAAGGTAAGGCATAACCTCATTATTATAGTTAAATATACAATCACTGGCCCAAGACACTATGATGTTACCTATACTTAGCTCTTCCTTTAGCAATCAATCAACTGTACAAATCATTTCCCTGACTCTCCATCTGAGGGTACCTAATATGTACTGATCAAAAAATCAACAGTTGGTGGGATTATAGGCCTTGTCTTTTCACCCTGCTTCAGAATGTGTCAAATCGCCACACACTAAAATCTCAAAATTTCCTTAGAGAGCATGCCCCTGGACCCCCCAAGCTCTACTGCTTGCTAGATGCCTAGCACTCATGTTTACGCATCCAACTAAAGCACCCCCAAATCTTAACCCTTTAGGGCCAGGATTATTTATGCATACTTAATTAGACTTTATGAATATTAAATTAGCTTTGTCTTTTGTATATTTTAGTTCTTGCTATAGCCATAGCTACTCTCTTTCTTCACTAGTTTTTCTTAGCTATGGTTGGACTAAGCCATAGCTGTATCAGTTCTGTTCTAAGTTAGTATTTGTTTACTTCAAACGCTTGCAAAAACGGAAGCAGTCAAAGTTCGCCAAATTACTAGCAAACTTTTGGCTTTTTTTCTAGCTAGCAAAGCAGGACTACAGAAGCGGTTAGCTGCAGGTATAGCCTAAGGCTCCCTGCACCTCCATGACTAGCATCAAGCTTCTCCTGCAAAGCACTAGGAAAAAAACGTGAGTTTAAAACCTGTGGTCTCGATCGTGACGCAAACGCGCCCTTTGACTTCTAACATGTATATCGCCACACCCACTAATTAGATCTGGAACAAACTTGGTATTTTACTAGTGCACTACCTTACCTAATTGCATAGCAAGTCTAGAGCTCACAGCTCAAACGCCATGGCTAAAATAAGAAATATGCGATAAGTTGCAAATAATCGCGAACATTTAATACGCGCATGCGGAAAAATCTGCAATCGGCCCTAAAGGGTTAAAACTTGTGTATGGCCCTGTCAAGTGAAAGCTATCACCATGTTACTTGTACACTGGAATTACATGTTACTTTTGGTATTCCTCACTACAATACTAGGGGAAATTGAAACTATCATAATATTTTAGTACAAGTAAAAAAAAAAACATTGGAAATGTAACAGGAATGGCTAAATCATTAAAAGAACACAAACAAGATGGAAAGGCTGGTTTTTTTTTGTTTTTTTTTTAAGTGCCCCTTCGGGTTTACCACAACTGTGGCTAACGAGGGCCTGCAAATAGCCTAGGGCTAATGAACGCAGGTCCCCCGGGACCGACGGCTTTACATCCCCTCCAAAGGATGCGGTGAAATTCACCTTCTCATTTTTTGGGGTAGAGCTGAGTTAACTCCTAGGCAGAGCTCGAAAGAGAAAATGGGAAACAAATACCTGTGGCACTGGAGGGACTCGAACCGCCTACCCATGGGTTGGGAGTCCGAGTCAATGGTGAACAAGCCAGTTAGAGTGTGTAAGGAATTCTTCCTGTATGGGCTGCATTTAATAATCTCCTTATTTAGTTTCACAATTTGCCCACAGGAAGAATTCCTTATATACACACTCTAACATCTTGTTTGCGTTCTTTTTACAATTTAGCCAATCCTGTATCTTACAAGTACAAAAAACATTAGAAATGTAATGCAAACAAAGGAATGGCCAAATCGTAAAAAAGTGAGCAAACAAGATAGGAATGGTTGTTTGCGGTGGCCTGGTAGTGTCAAATTCTAAAATCGATTTTGTGATTGAACCAAAGTTGCACGCCAATTCAATTCGTTTAATTAGATATTCCGTTATTTAGATCAGCCATATACGGTAGTCCGTTTTCTAAGCGAACGATTTGTTTGCTGACCGTTCAAGGCCTCATTTTACAAGAAAACAAGCTGTTCTCTGAGAGAAAAACTCTGACTGCATGCTGAGCAACCGTACACTATGAAAATGAGCCTGTTCGCTGACAGGACACGGTGTTTGCTCACAGAACAACTCTGACCGGATACTGATCGACCCGTTTGCTATGAAGACGAGACTGTTTGCTGACAGAACACAGTGTTTGCTCACAAAACAACTCTGTCCAGATTCTGATCGACCCGTTTGCTGTGAGGACAGGCTGTTCGCTGACAAAGCATACTGTTTGCTCACAGAACAACTCTGTTCGGATGCTAATCCACCCGTTTGCTGTGAGGACAGGCTGTTCGCTAACAGAACGCGCTGTTTGCTCACAGAACAACTCTGTCCGGATGTTGATCGGCCCATTTGCTGTGAGGACAGGCTGTTCACTGACAAAGCATGCTGTTTGCTCACAGAACAACTCTGTTGGGATACTGATCGACCCGTTTGCTATGAAGACGTGACTGTTTGCTGACAGAACATAGTGTTTGCCCATAGAACAACTCTGTCCGGATGCTGATCGACTGTGAGGACAGGCTGTTCGCTATCAGAACATGCTGTTTGCTCACAGAACAACTCTGGCCGGATGCTAGCTGATTGATTCATTTGCTATGAATACAAGTCGGGCTGTTTGCTAACAGAATACGCTGTTTGCTTACGCAACAACTCTGGTCCACTGCTGATCAATGAACCTGTTTGCTATATGAAGACGAGGCTGTTCTCTGACTGAACACAGTGTTTGCTCACAGAACATGTACAACTCTGATCAGTTGCTGATTGACCAGTTTACAATGAGGACAGACCTTTGCTATTTGAACAGAATTAATTTGCTCACAGAGTGGCCGAAAAAAACAAAACAAAAAAAAACTGACGAGATCTGATCAATTAATCCATATGCTATGAAGATAAACTGTTTACTCACAAAAAAATCTCTGACCAGAGTGCTGATTGACCCACTTGGTATGTAGATGAGACATATACATGTTATACATGTTCTAGCTACCTTTGCACCTTTACTGAGTTGTGTTGAAGTTATGCGCTGCCAAACAAATGTCATTGTAATTGGTGCGCACTTGCATAATGTATACATAAACATTAGTTGTAATAACTATTTATTATAGATTCTAAAATGTTCTGTTATGTTTTTCACACTATTAAGTGTTTGTGCTTAACTACAGTAACTAGTTAGATGATGCAAAACTGGTTTGACAAACTGAAAACTGGTTAAATTTGACCATCTTAGTAGTATTTAAGCTGATGTTTTTTGAGTTCTTCAGTTTTACTAATTTGTTATGAAAAATTTTCAATTTTACTTCTATAATAATTTATTTTTTGAAGTCTTTTTAGAAAATTATTCTGATCTAACAAATAATTAAAACTACAAGACACTCATGCAGAGGCAATCTTTAATCCAAAGGAATTCTGCAAAATGACCAAGATCAAACATTCCTCGACAACGATCAGTGCTAAATCTAATTATACTGTATGAGTTTATGTTTGGACAAAATTAAGTACAGAACACAAGCTTAAGGCAAGAAAGTTGGAGCATTTATTATTGTATCACCAATGCATGATATTGTGTACTCAGAAGTATACATAAATTCTGAACAATTCATGTTCCAAATAATTGGGCATGCATGCTTGACTTAATAATTATAATTGTGTCAAAATATTTCTTCTAACACTATTTACTACACTGACAATGTCATGCACATGAGTGCATGCACTTAATTGAATTGCCTATGGTAGCTTCATTCACATTCTGCTTTTAATTTTTCCCTTTACTTTGATGTTCTCACATTAATTTTAACCTATTCATTTTATGCTTCTATTCTTCCTGGTCAAATTGAATATGACCATCACTATAGAAGTTAATCAGTTCTAGGCTATAATGCTCAGTACATTTCATGCCAATTTTGCTTGATTAAACTTATGAGGCAGCTAATTAGTACAATTATTAATTTTAGTAGCAAATAATGAAAGTACTTTTATTTTTCGTCCCTTCTAGTAATCAGGACCATTAAGTTTGACCAAAAACTCAGTAATATCAAAAATTTAACCCTATATTCTGCTTCTCTCTCAAAAGACCCTATTCTGCTCAAAGACTATTTGCTGGCAGAATGTTCATGTCTCTACCTATTGGTATCCCATAATATTATATGACAATGATATCGATGCTAATGAAATTGATCATTATCAGTTGCAAAAGTTAACTTGTCTACCTATACCGTATAAAATCTTCATGTGCTTTGTTATTAATGTATCTGCAGTGCATGCATCAACCTACTGCATGGTGGCTCGTCTATATATAGTCAATGTGCAGGCAGATATCTTAAAACATCAAAATTATTATTAAAGTGAAAACTCTCTGCATGGTCTGTTTCATGTGGATTTGACAAAGCATGCTGTTTGCTCACAGAACAACTCTGACCGGATACTGATCGACCCGTTTGCTATGAAGACGTGACGGTTTGCTGACACTAATAGTGTTTGCCCACAGAACATCTCTGTCCGGATGCTGATTGACCCGTTTGCTGTGAGGACAGGTTGTTTGCTAACAGAACACACTGTAATTGCTCACAGAACAACTCTGGCTGGATGCTAGCTGATTGACCAGTTTGCTATGAATACAAACAGGGCTGTTTGCTAACTGAACACGCTGTTTGCTCAAAGAACAACCATGTGACTGGAATCCATTTGGTATAAAGACGAGCTAGATTGAATGCTTACAGAATACGCTGTTAAGAACTCTGACTGGATGCTAATTGACCCATGATTATATTAGTAATAATAATATAACACCTATGAAGATGAGACCATTCAGTGCTGACAGAACACACTCAGAGCATGCTACCAGTTTGGCTTATGGGGCCTAATTAACTAAGTTAACTCTTACTACATAATCATGATTGACTCACTGCACTTATACAGAACATTTCTGATCCATATCGGATACACAAGTCTGTTCAATAGCAGCATGCAGAGCTAGTAACTAAAAAAAAGTGAAAAATTTTTGAATCATTAGGACGTCAACATAATCATTAGTATATAAGGGTCACTATGTTAATTTGGCAAACAGAACAAGCAAACAGTGAGGAAACATTGACAGATTATATTATAAGAGCCAATATGTATATATAATGCGTGGCAAACAGAACAAGGCAGCTAGCTAACAGCAAGGAAACCAACCCTTATATAGGTTAGCTTTGAATTTTGTGAATGCAGGTGTCATTAATGAATTAAGGTGTCATTATTTTTTGCTTGACTATAATAATAAATATTATTATTATTATTTCGTCATACACACCAACAAGAGGTGCAAGTAGGGGAGTGGGGTACACAACACACACACAAAAAAAAAAACATGCTAGCCTCATAGGACCTGCATGGGGATGGGTCTAGTAAAACATCACATCGTTAAATTGAATCTCTTTTAAAGAGCTATCTGAATCAGAATCCAATAGCCTAACTTCAGCTTTAGCAGTTGAATAATAGTAATAACAGTCCGATATTATGTGTTCTTATCAATGTTAAAACTATGTCAAATAATATCTGTACAGCACATTATGGAAATAATTAATGGTGTCCCGTTTATCAAATGAGAGGATACTATAAGTTCTTGTCAAATTTCAGCATACGAGTAAAATTTAGCTACAATATTTAAACAATATTGTGTGAATTCTGACATGCACGCTGTAAAGGAGCCGAGTGTGAAGTTGAGCGCCAATGACTGTGTGTGGATGTTTGATTCAAAAACGGAGGACAAATACAACAAAAATGCTCCTAGCTTATATAGCAAATTCTAGCCTATGACCTAATCCCTATACAAAACATCAAAGAAAATAAACCAGTACAGGAAATAAGAACTAAAGAAAAACCACAAGTAAAACCAAGCATCTAATGCATGTCTGACCATATAGTAGCAAACACAAAATAAGGAAATAAACTCAAAAGCATAACTAGAAAATGAACAGACATCATACATCAACAGCTCAGATCACTTAGGATATTAAAACACATGAAAAGCCTAAATATTGCACAAGGAATAGCCTAGATCACAACTATAAAGAAACCACATCCTCCATTATATATTCCTATGCACAATTTTCTTAAAAAATAAAAATAATATAGCCAAATAAGTCCAATCCTTCACACATGCATGGATATAAATTTGTACACCCTTTCATATTTTGAGGGCGTACAAATTTGTACGCCTCATGCATTATAGATATATAGAATAATTATTATACACGGGACATTAAAGGTCAAATTTTGTACCATGAAACAAGCTATGCAACCATAATAATCATGCATAAGGGGTTACATAAAATTCTTGTCATTCGCAGTTTAAAATTTAATCGTTCTATATATTTTAATTTTGAATTATCCTTATGAACTAAGGGCTTGCTAAAATATTTGGTAGAATTTCTGGTAAATTTTGACAAATCTGAATAGAAAAAAATTGCTAGAAATATCACAATTATTGTTATTGTGACTGCTGCCTTAAATTAGCTGGAGAAACTGAATGGTCATCTTTCAAACATAAAATTATACAGTCAGCCGGATGGGTGGGAACTATACAATGTCATGCACCTGCATGTGCTGTTGAAATTAAGCAAAATGTTACATACCTTGCTTGTCCATGCAATAATTGTCATGTCTCAGGAAGATGAACAGTCTGTCAAGTCTCATGCTTTATTCTGATGATGTCCTAGTCTGTTTTTTATGGCAATTATTTTACTATAGTAAAAATTGATAGTTGCGGCAAATCCTGCATGTACAGTGTAGGATTTTGTCTGTCAGTGTTTTTTTTTTGATTTCATCCTCAGTGACTCATAATATCTATTTACATTCTGTTCACACAATGCAATTCACCATTGCAAGCATTATATTATAATAATTTACTATTACAATGCTTGGGATTGCACGCATGAATTCAACTTGTCCATGAGTTGAATTCAATTGCATGGTGTCAAGATATCATTGTTGCTAGCAGGCTAGCTGAACTGCATTGATCATGGCAAATATTAACATGTTAATCAATAATAATATTATTAATTCTTGTCATCCACATGAAACAGACCATGCAGAGAGTATTCACTTTTAAATTTTGATGTTTTATATAAGATATCTGCCTGTACAGTGACTATATATAGACGAGCCACCATGCAGTAGCTAGGTTGATGCATGCACTGCAAATACATTAATAACAAAGCACATGAAGATTTTATATGGTAGGTAGACAAGTAAGTTAACTTTTGCAACTGATAATGATCAATTTCATTAGCATCGATATCATTGTCATATAATATTATGGGATGCCAATAGGTAGAGACATGCATGCACATTCTGCCGGCAAATAGTCTTTGAGCAGAATAGGGTCTTTTGAGAGAGAAGCAGAATATAGGGCTAAATTTTTGATATTACAGAGTTTTTGGTCAAACTTAATGGTCCTGATTACTAGAAGGGACGAAAAATAGAAGTACTTTTAACTGATTAACTTCTATAGTGATGGTCATATTGACCAGGAAGAATAGAAGCATAAATAGAGTAGAATAGGTTAAAATTAATGTGAGAACATCAAAGTAAAGGGAAAAATTAAAAGCAGAATGTGCATGAGGCTACCATAGGCAATTCCATTAAGTGCATTAAGTGCATGCACTTATGCGCATGACATTGTCAGTGTAGTAAATAGTGTTAGAAGAAATAATATATTATTTTGACACAATTTTATTAAGTCAAGCATGCATACCCAATTATTATTTTGGAACATGAATTATTCAGAATTTATGTATACTTCTGAGTACACAATATCATGCATGCATTGGTGATATAATAATAAAGGCTCCAACTTTCTTGCCTTAAGCTTGTGTTCTGTACTTAATTTTGTCCAAACATAAACTCAAACATACAGTATAATTAGATTTAGCACCGATCGTTGTCGAGGAATGTTTGATCTTGGTCATTTTGCAGATTCTGAATTCCTTTGGATTAAAGATTGCCTCTGCATGAGTGTCTTGTAGTTTTAATTATTTGTTAGATCAGAATAATTTTCTAATACAAAAAAGACTTCAAAAAATAAATTATTATAGAAGTAAAATTGAAAATTTTTCATAACATATTAGTAAAGCTGAAGAAATCAAAAAAAATCAGCTTAAATACTACTAAGATGGTCAAACTTAACCAGTTTTCAGATTGTCAAACCAGTTTTGCATCATCTAACTAGTTACTGTAGTTAAGCACAAACACTTAATAGTGTGAAAAACATAACAACAGAACATTTTAGAATCTATAATAAAATTTAATAGTTATTACAACTAGTGTTTATGTATACATTTACAAGTGCGCACCAATTACAATGACATTTGTTTGGCAGCGTATAACTTCAACACAACTCAGTAAAGGTGCAAAGGTAGCTAGAACATGTATAACATGTATGTCTCATCCATACCAAGTGGGTCAATCAGCACTCTGGTCAGAGATTTTTTTGTGAGTAAACAGTTTATCTTCATAGCATATGGGTTAATTGATCAGATCTCGTCAGAGTTTTTTGCTGTTTTTTTTTTGGCCACTCTGTGAGCAAATTAATTCTGTTCAAATAGCAAACATCTGTCCTCATTGTAAACTGGTCAATCAGCAACTGATCAGAGTTGTACATGTTCTGTGAGCAAACACTGCATTCAGTCAGAGAACAGCCTCGTCTTCATATAGCAAACAGGCTCATTGATCAGCAGTGGACCAGAGTTGTTGCGTAAGCAAACAGCGTGTTCAGTTAGCAAACAGCCCTGTTTGTATTCATAGCAAACTGGTCAATCAGCTAGCATCCAGCCAGAGTTGTTCTGTGAGCAAACAGTGTCAGTATTCTGTTAGCAAACAGCCTGTCCTCACAGCAAACGGGTCAATCAGTATCCGGACAGAGTTGTTCTGTGAGCAAACAGTGTGTTCTGTTAGCAAAGTTGAAACGGTCTCGTCTTCATAGCAAACGGGTTGATCAGTATCCGGACAGAAGTGTTCTATTTAATAGTGAACAGCCTGTCCTCACAGCAAACGGGTCGATCAGCATCCGGACAGAGTTGTTCTGTGGGCAAACACTATGTTCTGTCAGCAAACAGTTACGTCTTCATAGCAAACGGGTCGATCAGTATCCGAACAGAGTTGTTCTGTGAGCAAACACTGTGTTCTGTCAGCAAACAGTCTCGTCTTCATAGCAAACGGGTCGATCAGTATCCGGTCAGAGTTGTTCTGTGAGCAAACACCGTGTCCTGTCAGCGAACAGGCTCATTTTCATAGCGTACGGCTGCTCAGCATGCAGTCAGAGTTTTTCTCTCAGAGAACAGCTTGTTTTCTTGTGAAACGAGGCCTTGGACGGTCAGCAAACAGATCCGTTCGCTTAGAAAACGGACTACCGTATATAGCTGATCTAAATAACCGAATATCTAATTAAACGAATTGAATTGGCGTGCAATTCGCAACTTCGGTTCAATCACAAAATCGATTTACACTACCGGGCCACCGCATACTTACGGTAGTACGTATAGTAGGAATGGGCCGACTGTCCCATAGACACAATACAAAATGTTGGTCACCATAAAAATCTAGTCAAACAAAATCAAACTTTCAAAGTTGCTCAGAGGCTCTCACTAACAGATTACCAACTGCTTACAGGGATTAAAACTTGCAAAAATTTTCCTCAGCACTCGTAGAGAGCGCTAGTGGGAAGCCACCATAGTGCCATTTTTGTTGTTCTAACTTACTTACGTACGTACTTCCTAACTGATTTACTCAGGCTTGAAAAGCATTTCCAGAGAACCAGAATGCGTTGAGCCAACTTTGACAACACAAAGTAAGTTCTTTTCATAGGTACTACATTCCTTGATACTCGCGTTTTCATCATAAATAAGCCTTGAAACTTAGAGTATAAATTCAATGTAGCCATCTTCTTGTAGAGTTCAAAGGTCATTATCCACGTGGCATTATTATGCGCATGCGCATTAGCCTCCTCCACTAAATGTAGTGCATAGCGGCTACTCAAGCTTTTGTAAGGACTAACCAGTCTCTAATATATAGTTTCCACACTGTAGTGTTGAAAAAAAGTGAATGAACAAGTAGTAAAAATTTCGGGAAAAAAAAATAGTGTAGGAATGGGCAGTGCGGTAAAAAGTATTGGAACAAGGCATGGTCTCAATTTCGGCACATGACTACTTTATTTTTATATATACCCAACTCTTGGCCGGCAGTCCAGTTTAAGTTACCTGTCTGTTGTAGTTTGCTCCACTGCTTAGCCTACTGATTGAACTAATACAATAATAAGCTACCGCACTATTGTACAGATCGTTGTATTTACGACACTTAGCAGGATCCTTAGGAAGAATCAACTGACAAGAATAAAAATGAAATAGTCATGTGCCGAAATTGAGATCATGCCTTGTTCCAATACTTTTTACCGCACTGCCCATTCCTACACTACTTTTTTTTTGAAATTTTTAATATTATATGAATTATCATTTACTTACTAGTAAGCAATTCACTCTTGTACAAGTAACCTTTGGTGCAAATGTCCATAGATTTTGACCTCACTTCTCAATTAGTGTTCCTTGAACCCCCATTCGAAAAGTATGAAAAGAAAATTAATGATCTATATTCAGCAATAGTAGTATTTTTAGCCCAAATTTTTGGCTAAAGAGTAACAGTCGCCGGATGTATTTCTATCACTTTGGATTAGTCTCCTTGTTAGTTTTTGTTTCATTTTTTGAGCATTGACGCTCACTGCTGAAGATTTCTCAACTTTGCTAACACATTTGTTGATTCTAAGCTAAGAGTCTTTAGGGTTCAATATATTTATTAAACATCATCTATGAACACACTTACAAATCTTCTCATTTTCACGGCAATAATTATGTGCATGCATGTTCAAACAGTATGTGTGAGGCCCTTTTTCAGGCCTGGGAACAAGGCTAAGAATAACTGCACATAGATCAGGCTTTGCACATGGCACTGTCGTAGAAGCAGAAACAGAACTACGTATTTATATGAGGCTATCAAATATACTGGTATAAAAAATTGAATTTGCAAAGCATATACATGCTACTGCTAAATATAATGCATAGCTGTGTTCATAAAACCTTGTTCCCAGGCTTCACTCTCACATATATTTTCTTCGAAAATTGAGCAAGACTAAAAAAAACTATCTTAGCATTTACTACAGCCAAAAATTCCAGCTGTAAATAGTTAGGAAGTTATAACAAAATTAAAAATGACTATCGATGG
This sequence comes from Tethya wilhelma, assembly GCA_964030475.1. Lineage (NCBI taxonomy): Eukaryota > Metazoa > Porifera > Demospongiae > Tethyida > Tethyidae > Tethya > Tethya wilhelma. The sequence continues at coordinate 2,594,578 of CAXIPT010000008.1, read as the reverse complement.
ATCCGTATGATGATAATAGTAATGCTTCACAAGACAGTAAGTTTTTTCAAACATTTTTTTTTACATCTTAAACTTTAGTTGTTAAACTAAATCAGTATTTAGCCTCATTCCCAGGCCCCAAAGAGTGCCTGCATATGGTAAACACTGTTTGCGCTTGTGCTGAAATACTTTGATATCATTTCTCGATTAATGTACCTTAACCCCCCATTCTAAAAGTATGGAGAGAAGTGATCTACAGAAAAAGCAGTGTGTATTTTTAGCCCAGATTTTTGGCCAACACTAGATAACTAGTTATTACATTTCTATTTACTCTATCACTTTGAGAATTTAGTTTTGTTCCATTTTCAAGCCCAGACACTTGCTGTACTTGCTAACAATTTCTCAATTTTGCCAACACAGTTGTCAGTTGTAAGCTTCTTCATCAACCAGGTATACTACTAGGTTAGTTGTTCTACATATTATACCCTAAACAAGTTCTGAGGACTCTTAGAAAGAGTTGGTGGGCATTTTCAGACATAGAGATTGCAGAACAACTAAGACTCTGGCATAATCATAAAACGTTTAAGTTGTGGATAAAAGATATTCCAGAATGCACCAATATGCACCTAAATTACCCTAAATTTCGAAAATTTTCTGGGGGAGTATGCCCCCAGACCCCACCTAGATTTTCTGCTTTTTAGAGTAATCAATAACGCACCCCCTTTCAAGAATACTGGCTACAGGCCTGATATACACGTCATCTATTAACACACCCACTAATCTTCTCAAATACATGCTGTTTCAAGGTGATAATTACACGCATGTAATATGTGGGCTAGGTCAGTTATTGTGTTGCATGTGAATAATACAAAAAGTGGTATCTTTAAAAATTCTATAAAATTAATGAAGATTAAGCCCTGAAATTTAAATTTCAACTTATCAGGAAAATTTTTACAGAGATAATTAAAAGTTATTAAAACTTGATGATGTAATTGCAAGCTCTATAATTTATAGTAGAAATTTTTGATTGACAGACTACAAAAAAGTCATTAACAGTTGCTTTGTATGGACAACCTTGAGACTTGTGTGTACAACTCTTTTAACTGCCCCTTCGGGTTTACCACAATTGTGGCTAACAAGGGCCTACAAATAGCCTAGGGCTAATGAACACAGGTCCCCGGACCGACGGCTTTACATCCCCTCCGAAGGATGAGGTGAAATTCACCTCCTCATTTTTCGGGGTAGAGTTGAGTTAACTCCTAGGCAGAGCTCGAAAGAGAAAATAAGAAACAAATACCGGCCTGTGGCACTGGAGGGACTCGAACCACCTACCCATGGTTTGGGAGTCCGAGTCAATGGTGAACAAGTCACCAGGCCACCCCCCTTTGATTACAGAAAGTAGCCGGTCCAACAAAAATGAACCAATGACTTGAATTTAATGGATAAAATTAATCTCCAGTTCAATTTCATTTTGCAGTGTGTAGATACATGTCCATCAGGATCCAGTGCAGGATGGCTGTCTAGTGTTAGACTCGATAATGTAGGAGCTAGGTCTGCAACCTTCTTCTGGGATGAGGATACTGAGGTGAATCCAGATGTTTATGTTGTCCAATTTAGAGAAAGAGACACAGCAACATTTTCCAATTCTTCAGAGGTGAATAACTCATTGAAGTATGTATTCTACACTACATCCTTGGTGTCTGCACATGTAGTTTGTGCATGTGTGTATGTGTGTGTGTGTGTATGTGTGTCTGGTTTACTTTTAAATTACTAGTGAAAACTGAAGAATGCTCACAGTAGATGTCAAAATGGTGACATGTATATACACAATATAAATTGAACTTACTGAAAAGTAAACTAATTAAGTTACCTTTTTTAATCTCTGAAATTATCTAAAGTAGTCATGTGCTGAAATTGAGACTTGCCTTGTTTTAGTATACTTTTTACGGCACTGCCTATTCCTACACTGTGCCTATTTTTTACTACTGACAAAGTTAATTGCCATACTGAAAATGATCATTGAACTGTGTACTATGTGCTCAGAGGAGGTTCGACACGGTTGACCTTTGCTTGACCTTTTGTAATTAAAGTCCTCCACGCGCACGTATCATGTATTGAACACATGGAGGACGTGGAGGACTTTAATTGCAAAAGGTCAAGCAAAGGTCAACCATGTCGAACCTCCTCTGGTATGTGCTCACAGAAGTATGCTCCAATAATCCAAATAAGAGTCATCTCCATAAATTTTACAGCTGAATGAACTNTCTTAATGTCTAATTATGCTCCCTGTCAAAGAAATTATAGCACCACGATGAAGTTATGTGTATGTGAGCATTGGAAATGCTTGTTGTTGTTAGACTACTAATCTGTGTGATGCTTCTAATCATTTTACAGACAACTGATACAGCATCGACCATCACCATGCAGCAGCCTCTCACTTTAGCCACAGTCAATGCTTCTGTCACTGTGTTTTCCTTGTGGTATAGAGGAACTGGCTCTCCATTCACTTTGTTTGAATCACTTCCTGACTGTATGATTCATTCTGATAGTTTGTGGAGTGTTTAATGTATAAAGTGTGAATCTTTTCATTGTAGTGCCAGGTCATGTTTCAAACTTGAGATCGTACACATACCGACCAACCTTGGATCCAAGTGAACTTACTGCTATTGTGGTTTGGGATGAGCCTGCCTTTGTTGTGACCAGCTACATAGTTAGAATGTACAATATGAGTGGGATGTCAATATACAGTCCTGATAATGTAAGTCGACCACTAGCTCTCAGGCAAGATACCGTTATGATTGTAGATTAGGTTAACTGAGTGAGTTCTTTCAACACAGGTGAATCGTTTTACATGTGGTGTTGTTAGTACTCCTCCTGTGCTCTACCAACCAGATAGTACTGAGACACAGTACACAATTCTTCTGAGACGCTGTGACAATAATGAGCTGTCCTATCCTCCTCCTGGTAACTATGAGATTGAGGTAAACATACTCTTCAAAGCTGTAACTAGAGGCATCAACTGTAGCAATGACCTCTCTTCTGCCACAGATAACTCCAATCAACCCCAGTGGCCGAGGAAACTCATCTAGAGTGGCTGTGAATATTAATGGTTTGTTGAATGTGCTAGATGTTTTTACTTGAGATCATGCACATTGTTTATTCTTTCTTCAGCTCCTGATTATCCTGAGCAAATTATTGGTCTAGTAAACAGTGGCATTCAATCTAGTGGACCAAACATAACTTTTAGTGTTGATCAATCTTCCAATTCTCCCGGCCATGTTGCTGTTGATACTATTGGGAGAATGGTCTACTGGTTTTATCCAAGTACCAGGACAATATGTAGGCAGTCTTTAAATGGAGGAGAGATTGATGTAAGACTTATATTAACTATATACTATTGAAGTACATCTTTATCAAATGTTTTTTTACTTCAGCATTTTATTCTTCTGCCATCTAATACTGAGCTACAAGCCCTGTCATTTGAGTGGGTAGCTAGAGAGTTGTATTACATGGTTGCTGAAGACACATCTAGAAGGGTTGTCTTGTATAAGGTGTCAGCAATCAATCGTGATGCATTATCTCGTGTTCTACCCAATCTACAAGATACAGTAGACTCAGGGGCTCTAATGCAGATGACTGTTGATCCTTTTAGAGGGTATGTGAGAAAACAAATATATAATATGACATTGCACTAGAATGGTTTGGCATGTAATTTTTTTCAATCTCTTCATAAAAAATAATGGGATGCATGTGTACAGAAATATACCACAGATGCATACTGTATATTGTTTTTCCACAGATATTTATACTATTTGATAACCGACTCTACCAGTAGTCTTCATGTGCTTGACATACGACAAGAAAGTGCTTCAGCCAGCAGTGTATTGTCTGGCAGTAGGTCTAAACGCCAAACATCCAGCAACAGCCTCTCTGACTTTAGTTTATCACCAGCCTTGACCCTTGAACCAACAACTGGTGATCTGTTGGTGTGTGATGCTGTCAGTGGAAACATACTCAATTGTAGACTGAATTGCAGTGGAGATGTTATAAGATGTGACTCAAATTGTATGNCTGTTTGCTATATAAAGAAGACGTGACTGTTTGCTGACAGAACATAGTGTTTGCCCACAGGACAACTCTGTCCGGATGCTGATCGGCCCATTTGCTGTGAGGACAGGCTGTTCACTGACAAAGCATACTGTTTGCTCACAGAACAACTCTGTCCGGATGCTGATCGGCCCATTTGCTGTGAGGACAGGCTGTTCACTGACAAAGCATACTGTTTGCTCACTGTCCGGATACTGATCGACCCGTTTGCTGTGAGGACAGGCTGTTCGCTAACAGAACGCGCTGTTTGCTCACAGAACAACTCTGTCCGGATGCTGATCGGCCCATTTGCTGTGAGGACAGGCTGTTCACTGACAAAGCATGCTGTTTGCTCACAGAACAACTCTGTTCGGATACTGATCGACCCGTTTGCTATGAAGACGAGACAGTTTGCTAACAGAACACACTGTTTTGCTCACAGAACAACTCTGGCTGGATGCTAGCTGATTGACCAGTTTGCTATGAATACAAACAGGGCTATTTGCTAACTGAACATGCTGTTTGCTCAAAGAACAGCTAGATTGAATGCTTACAGAATACACTGTTAAGAACTCTGACTGGATGCTGATTGACCCATGATTATATTATAACACCTATGAAGATGAGACCATTTGCTGACAGAACACACTCAGAGCATGCTGCCGGTTTGGCTTATGGGGCCTAATTAACTAAATTAACTCTTACTACATAATGATTGACTCACTGCACTTATACAATATCAGATATGTACACAAGTCTGTTCAATAGCAGCAGAGCTAGTAACCGTAAAAAAAAGTGAAAAGTTTTTGAATCATTAGGACGACAACATAATCATTAGTATAAGAGTCACTATGTTTGGCAAACAGAACAAGCAAACAGTGAGGAAACATTGACAGATTATATTATAAGAGTCAATATGTATAATGCGTGGCAAACAGAACGAGGCAGCTATATCTAACAGCAAGGAAAACAACCCCTATATATAGGTTAGCTCTGAATTTTGTGAATGCAGGTGTCATTATCTTTGCTTGACTATAATTATAAATATTATTATTATTATTTCGTCATACACACCAACAAGAGGCGCAAATAGGGCAGTGGGGTACACAACACACACAAAAAACACAAAAACATAGCCTCGTAGGACCTCCATGGGAATGGGTCTAGTAAAACATCACATCGCTAAATTGAATCTCTTTTAAAGAGCTATCTGAATCAGAATCCAATAGCCTAACTTCAGCTTTAGCAGTTGAATAATAGTAATAACAGTCCGATATTATGTGTTCTTATCAATGTTAAAACTATATCTGTACAACACATTATGGAAATTTCAGCATACAAGTAAAATTCAGCTACAATATTTAAACAATATTGTGTGAATTCTGACATGCATGTTGTAAAGGAGCTGAGCGTGATGATTCAAAAACGGAGGACAAATACAAAAAAAAATAAATTAGCCAAATAAGTCCAATCCTTTTACACATGCATGGATATAAATTTGTACACCCTTTCGTATTTTGAGGGCGTACAAATTTGTACACCTCATGCATTATAGATACATGTAACATTTTGCTTAATTTCAACAGCACAGGTGCATGTATAGTTCCCAACCATCCTGACTGTATAATTTTATGTTTGAAAGATGACCATTTTTCTCCAGCTAATTTAAGGCAGCAGTCGCAATAACAATAATTGTGATATTTCTAGCAATTTTTTTCTATTCAGATTTGTCAAAATTTACCAGAAATTCTACCAAATATTTAGCAAGCCCTTAGTTCATAAGGATAATTCAAAAGCAAAACAAAAATAGAACGATTATAAATTTTAAACTGCGAATGACAAGAATTTTTATGTAACCTCTTATATAATATCATATGCATGATTATTATGGTTGCATAGCTTGTTTCATGGTACAAAATTTGACCTTTAATGTCCCGGGTATAATAATTATTCTATATACCTTGCTTGTCCATGCAATAATTGTCATGTCTCAGGAAGATGAACAGTCTGTAAAGTCTCATGCTTTATTCTGATGATGCATGTCCTAGTCTGTTTTTTATGGCAATTATTTTACTATAGTAAAAATTGATAGTTGCGGCAAATCCTGCATGCACAGTGTAGGATTTTGTCTGTCAGTGTTTTTTTGGATTTTATCCTCAGTGACTCATATACATAACAAGTATAGTAAAAATTTCATAAAAATTACAGTGTAGGAATGGGCAGTGCGGTAAAAAGTAAGGAAACAAGGCATGTCGCAATTTCGGCACATGACTACTTCATTTTCATTTTTGATTCCTCATACATCCTGTCATATGAAAATAAATTATGATATGCTTCAAACAATATTGTACATGCCTGGATAAAATAATGGTTTGAATTCATAGATCGTGCATGCCAATTGCAATCAGTATGCTGCAGAGTGTGCCACCTTATGGTCGGCTTACTGACAGGGAGTGCCGATGGATTAATTGAGGTGTGGAACTTAACTGTTAGCTAGCTAAGTGGGGCAAAGTATATAAGCAGGCAATCTAGGCAAAGTTGTTCCTCAATACTCTACTTGAGCATAAAAAAATGAAGTAGTCATGTGCCGAAATTGCGACATGCCTTGTTTCCTTACTTTTTACCGCACTGCCCATTCCTACACTGTAATTTTTATGAAATTTTTACTATACTTGTTCATTCACTTTTTTCAACACTAAAGTGAGGAGACTATATCAAGGACTTAGTAAGTCCTTACAAAAAGCTTGAGTAGCAGTACTATTAGGCTAATGCGCATGCGCATTAAATGCCACGTGGATAGATAACGACCTTTGACCTCTACCTACAAAAGATGGCTGCGTTGAAGTGTATGAATTTATATACTAAATTTTTAAGCTTTCTAGCTCCTGTTTTAACACATTTGGGTAGAAAGCGAGTGTAAAAGGCACTAGTCCAGATGAGAACAAGTTGTTCTGTGTAGTCTAAACAAGCTCAACGTGTAGTGTTTACTTCAAGTTAGAAATAGTAAATTGTATCTCTCTTGCAACCAGTACAACACAAAGATAAGAACTGCAGTGTTCACTACTTACAAAGCTATATATAGTACACAGGACATTACATCATTACAATTAACCAATACATAATTACTAGTTCGTTCACACCACA